>JAOQML010000196.1:11766968-11781564 GCA_027568935.1 Erythroxylum urbanii | reverse complement strand
AAATAATAAATTTAAGTTAACTACTATTCTTAATCTTAATATTTATTAATAATAAAATAATAATACATAAAAATATTGAAAATTATAGGAAATATAATATAATTATATATGCAGGTAAGTAGTATAATATTCTAATTAGAAGATTAATAATTTTTACAAAAATACAATATCAACAATATCAAGATCCATTATGAATCCCGCTGATACGCGAAGTCTGGGAAGGTCCAATAATACGCAACTTTACTCCTAATTAGTAGAGAGATTGTTACCAAAATTCTTACATACATAATAATAATAAAGTTTCACACTTATTCCATCGAAAGGGAAATAAAATAATTACTTTATTTAGATTCCAAGTGACATAAGAGTTGATAAAGGTAAATAAATTCGCTATATTTAGATTCCCAAGAAGGGTCCTTGCACGTTCAAAGGCATAAATTAAAAAAGTTATCTTACCTCAGGTGTTGGGTTATTGACACTCTCTTCCAACAACTTCTTGGCTATAACTAAACTTACAGAAGATACACTAAACGAATTCCTAGATGCAATATGGATCACTTAATTAGATGATCTTATGTGGTTCACCTAAGACATAATTAATATAAAACTTAAATAGTGATTTAAGTCAAACCGTATAACGAAGTCAAATTCGAACACATTCATACCTAATTGGACATAGTAATTGGAATCAACAATTGTTCCAAAATAACATATTGCCCTAATCTTGTACCAGCCATCAGCACATTGTCATCGTTCCATTTTTATCTGTGTTCTTTTGAAGATTTGAGTAAGCTTTACATAAGAAATAATATATACAATCAAACATTCATTTTAAAGCTTACTGTGATGCAAATAAGATACAAATACTTGAGGAAGAGAGGTAATTCAAATGATACTAAAAACTTTGAAGAAGAAGATCGGTCATGGAAGGCAAGTGGTGATTAGTATATGATGAGGAAATTTGTTCTACATCGATTTGTTATCCTCTAGGTAAAATTTTCCCATATTCTTTCCATCAGAGTTTATTTTCGCCATCAGAAACCAGTCACCACGTCGAAATTCCTCGATGAATTAATATTAATAGTTTAATTCTGAAAAATCAATTTAACATAAAATTTATTATGTTTAATTAAATTCGTTTGATAATTAAATCCCCCAAATTCTAGGCATGGAATGAATTGATGGAAAAGAAACTTTCTGCATGCCATGTCTGTGTGATTTGTTATGCTATTTTATCGATGGTAAGGCAAAGTACTATAGTTCAGTAGTGATACAAATTTGTAAATATATATGTACATAAACATCTGTTGCAAATTGTGTCTTGGTACAAAATCTGACTACATCAAAAGTTTTAGGTATGACCCTAAGTCAACTATTTCATCATCATCAAGACCAACATATCTAACCCGCTTTCAAGAGGAAAATCAATCATTTAAGGCTAAATTACAATGTAATGAAGAAAAATTAGGACGAAATAAACAAAAGTTAGAACGTAATGAACGAAAGTTAACCAAGTTAAAAAGATGGTTAAACAAATACTTGGCTTAAATCACGTAGATAGTAGTGATGATGAAAACGAATCTTAGTTTGTATATAAGTAATTTTTTAACATTTGTAATTAACATTTAATGATTTTAATTGTTTATATAAATGCTTCTAATTTTTAATTATTTTTAATTTTATTTTTGTATAATATAGCCTAGTAAAACAAAAAAATCTAAATATTACAAACAATAACATGGATTAAAAATGTGACCAATAATTATAATTAATATGATAAAATTTTCAGTAATAATGTTTATTAAAAGATTAAAAATAGTCATAAAAGCTTTTTAGCTATGTTTTGAAAAATGTGGCTAATAAGTTTTGACAATGTTTTACATAATGTAGCTAAAAAATTTTTGCTACGAATATCAAATCATCGCATATAATTTTAGGTGACAATTAATGATCTATCGGTAAATGTTATTACCTACATTTACTATAACATAACTAATAACATTTAGCCATCAAAGAAATACGTAACAAAATATCATTTGCGATGATTCTATCTATTGCCGCATATCTCTTTTTTCACGTATTATACTCGTTGCAAAATATAATTTCCGATGATTTAATAAAAAATGTTACCTATAGTATTTTAGTATTAAGATTTCGTGACGATACAGGCAACAATTTATTATCATTGCTATATATTATCCTCGACGAATTCTGTACTAAAAAATCATTATGTTGTAGTGTAGATAAAAGTTCTATACATGTAGTCACTCTTCCACTTTTTTTTACCATTCAAACTAATTCTCTTTATGTAGTATTTTTTATAGCCACTGGAATCAGTTCAATAAAGTACATATTTTTTCTATAGTAAAATGGCATATATGTTTAGATGACGTAGAAAATAATTTTAAATTCATTTCCCACCTATTTCCTACCCAGAAAACTATTCAATTTCTCTTTTTTCTACTTTATATAAAACAAATTGCTCCTACTGGGGAATCTCTACAAATTGTCTTGACAGTTACAGACCACAAACATTACTGTATTGGCGAAAATGGTGTTATTATCAACTACATTGATCGAGAATGTAGGAGGTGCTTGATCACTTTTATTGTCCATGTAGTTCCGCACCCACTTTACACAATTTAATGTGAATTATGTCATTATAGTGATCATAAAAAGCATGCGCTTCGAGTTTTATAGGCCAAGTCCAACGTAATTATGCATTATACTACGACCGTATCTGTAAAAACTAGCCTTACAAACAGGCTTTAATTATAATAATCAAGATATGTAGCCTTACCCGAAGACAAGTTCTGTTTGCATGTATATGCTGCAAACATGCTACATGTCATTCTAGAACACAACTAAAGGGAATCTGACTAATGTTTTTATGTATATGTGATCAAACATGCTTCAACACCTGTGCCCAATAATCGTGAGCTTTTGGTCTTCTACACTTGAGTCCTATATATTTATTTATGTAAAGTTTCTGATAGTGGATTCTTTGTCAAGTGACGAAAAGTGAGTTACTTTAGTTATTTGTTTGATCAACCAATGTCAGCTTGACAGTTTTTCAACTACGAATTAAATATGATATATCCCACACAACGATTCACCAATCCCACAAAAGTTGGCATAAAGTATATATGCAGTTTACGTTAATTAAAAGGAAATAAACAGCACAAGAACCACTGGAATTGCTCAGAATCCAAAGCAGAGTAGAGTGACATCAGCCCTTTTACACATTCTCCATTTACTGATTATAAGTTTATTATACTGCAAAGTTTGAGTAGATTTGATGCTCTTTGCAACCATGCATAAATTATGCATACTGGTCAATGTAGATTTTTGTCCATATGTTCCTAATAAGAAAGCTCTAATCCAAGCCTAACCAGTTTGGAAAGTGACGAATGCACATATGTCATCTGAATGGAGAATTATTTGGGAACTGTAATTTACTTTTTTTTTTGTTCGCAAATTTGTTGTTACTATATTACACTATTCGACCAGAATGGAGAAAAAATTTTGCAGCAAAAACTGAATCGGAAATCAATGAAGAGTGGATTATTATATGACAATAGATAAAGAACTTACAGCTATAAGCAAACCGATTATTTTGGTCAATGTATAACTTTCATGGAAATCCCAAGAAAATTTATAACTTGTTATATTATTTGATAATATTAGGATAAAATTTTTTGTCTGGTCAACGTCACCCGCCCACAAAGTGCAAGAACTCAGACAACAATGCTTATCACTTCCCTGAATCGACCTGAGAGAATGGTTGATTGCCAATTTGCAACGACAAGAATCAATTCCATCCAATCAGTGATCATGTGTCGCCAAGATCACTTGGGATCTCAGGCCGCCGTAACAGGAATTGTAACTTTGAAATTCTCACTCACTTCATTTTACCTTAGCTTGTCACTTGCCTTTCCTTTTGTGAACTTTTAGACTTCTTATCTATGTCCTAAATGTTGAACTCCAACATTAGGAGACCCCACTTCCCGTGTTCTCGGAATTGGTAGAGGATGTAAATCGCAGGATGTGCCTCAACTGACCAGAGACTTGGGCTTACCCACTAATCTCACCATACAAAGAGCCCAAATTTTAAAGGTTGCCCTCAAGATTCGATCCCCCACCCTGCAGGTCGCCAACATGACAAGCGCCACACCACCCAAACCTTTGCCAGTTGAGCTATACCCCGGGGGCTTCTTATCTATGTCCTAGTTTCTACATGATGCATCTTTAGTGAGGAGCTAGAAAGGCAAGAAAGTGTTTTGCTTGAAAGGTTCGTCATTATTTTTGAGCTTCACTCCAGCCTATGAGTCTCATCCTGCCATTGTTTCCACGAGTCTACCTAAAACTGCATGAAAATACGTCATTAATACCATTTTCTTTTTCACGATTAGCTCTTTTCTACGTGAGATCATTTTTGCACTAATTAATTGAGCGAATTATTTTTTATTTTAAAATTTTAAAGTTTTGACAGAATTTAAATTTAAAAGAATTTGTTTTGTACTTAATGAAATGACATTTGATTGATATGTAATTCTTGATCGTTGTGATATATGAAGATAAAAATTAAATAATATTTTATATTTCAATATAAAATTTGATAAGCACATTAAGTTGAAGTGATTGAGGAAATTATTAAAAAATTAACAAAAATAAAACATCTATCTTTTGTACGAAGACATTTGGAGTTGGTATTGAACTCAAATAAGAGAATTAAAAAAAAGAAACTTGTGGTTTTATTTATTGTCATCATCGAGCATTATTCAAAATTTTATCATAACTTCAATAGGAATATCAAACCAAGATGATTTGGCTACAGAAATCTTAAGAGAATTTTATATAACTATTAAAAATATACTTACAGATAACATCAGATAATGAAATCCCTAATATATTAACTGATCAATGTCTATGATTCTTTGTTCTTAAAAATAGTGTTTGATGACTTTATCCTTCATTTTTCACAAAAATAATAGAAAGTAGCAAGAGAAAATGGGAGAGAAGCGTGCATAAGAGATAGATGGGTGATTCATGGAGAGAAAGAGTTTTCAACCTAAATATTAATGAATGCAAGAGAGATTAAGATAGAGGACAATATAATTTTGCAACAAAAATTGAATCAAAAGTACATTCCATAATGTAATAGGAAGTATATGTCAATTAAAGTTTTCTAAGTTAAGTATTTAGTGTAATATATGCATTAGAAATTTAATTAAGTGTATATTAACTATTTGCATGGTCTAATTCCTTAATTTGGGAAGAATTAAAGAAAACTATAATTAATGGTAATGAGAAATTATACATTTTCTTATTAAATTAATACAATTAAAATTTTTTACTCATATTTAATGCGAGTGAATTGATTATTAGTGACATATAATTGTTCTAGTAAGTGGGAAATGTATTTTAAGGTGTACCTTAATTATTGTGGATTATTGCATTTCTAACATTGTTTCCCTGTAAGTATGATTTACATTTGTGGTATTTGATATATGCTATTTAATATGGTTTGAGGCCATGTGACTACGATGTGTTGAGTTGTAGAATGTGTATGATGTGTGGTTATGAAAGATAGTTGACCACGCCAATTAGTCAATGTTAGATTGAGATAGATACAAATTTGTTACCTATGGTGAATTATGTGAGGTCATAATGGGACATGTACAATTCTATTTCCAAGATTAAATTTGAGTTGGTACAAGTGTATTGGTCAAGACAGATTAACCGGTGCTTATCGTAGGTACATACATGATATTATTTATGTTATTTTTAACATTATTATGTGTTAAATTTAACTTGCTTTTCTAAAAATAGTGCATAAAATATTTTTTTCTTAACATGTACCATAGTAGAAGATGGGGTCTTATTAGCTTTGATTAATGTTGTTTCATATAATGTAGTGGGAATTAGATTTTTGCTTACTTTATTTTATTTTTATTCTTTTATATTTGACAATTTCCTACTATATTACATGTTACTTCATGTGAAGATTGTATAATATAAGTGTGGGTCACTGTGTAGGTTTTGAGGCAATTTTGTGGAGTTGGATATAAGAGAGTTATTAGATAGAGAGAGTTATTTATAAGAATTTTTAATGGCTTGGGAATTATTGATAAGTGCTTAATTTTTTTTAATTTTAGGCTATATTTAGTGCATTTTGCTTGTTTATCTGAATGTTTTATTGTTTTTCGTACTTAATTCATTTATATTATATTTTTGGGTTGTAATTCACTTATTTGGAATAAAAGGAACAAATTGGGATAAGTTTACGGTAATTTGGAGTTTTTTTGACCAAGTTATAAAGAAGATGGAAATCAGCATAGGCCCTAAGACGCCCATGTTGATGCCTGTGTAGATCAACATGGCCATATCTCAGGCAAAAAAAGTGGTTTTAGAGTTTTGTACATGATTATCAAAATGTTGATCTGTAATATAGACATGTTTATTAGAGACCAACATGTTCATAGTTTAAGCCTATGTTTGTTTTAGATTCAAGGGTTTTGTGATTTTTAACTAACAAAATTATGTTGACTTTCATATACAACTCAAAAACCTAATTTTTGAAGAGGAGGCCAAACAGATATGAACTGAAGACCTAAGACAATAGAGAGAATGAAGAACAAACAAGAAAATACATTCAAAGTGGATTTAGATTGATATAAAGTGGATTTTTGAAGACTAAAATTTGTTTTTCTGATTTTTCTTTAGTTTTGAAGTTATCTCTTCTATTATTAGGAACTAATCCTTTGTTGTTACTTAGAGTAGATTAACCCTGAGATATATCTTGTAGTGATTAGTTTTGAAGTTATGTCTTTTATTATTAGGAACTAATCTTTTGTTGTTACTTAGAGTATATTAACCTTGAGATATATCTTGTAGTGATTTTATTTTAATTTAATTCACTCTTTAGTTTCATTGAGATTCAATTATATGTTCTTAATTTTTCTTTAATTAAGTATGATTTTATGCATTTGAGAATGAGAAAATCTTTTACATGAAAAGATATAGCATAAATTGAAATAAGTTACTTGCAAACCTAGAGATGGGTTCCCATAAATCTTCCGAATTAAAGCCAAATCTAATAGTGAAATTTATAAATCAATTAATGTAATTTTAGGAGTTTTAATTAGAAAGGCATTTCAATTAATCAACCTAGGTTTCGTTGTCAATAGTCTTCATAGAGATATTGGAATAATTGAGGAATTTTCACGGTCCAATGAACTATATATTAAACTGATTAATTAAATCATAATTTCATAAGAAGGCTTAGGGGGATTTAAATTCTAGGTACCACTGTCTTCTTTGATTATTTATTAGTTTAATTTTTGTTCTAGTTAATCAATTATGTTGATTTATTTTAGTTTATTATTTTAATTTTGAATTTGAATAGTCATAAGTACCATAATTTGTTACACTAAATAATAGAATTATAGTAAGTATTAGTAATTCTAGTCCTCTTGGGATCAATATGTATTCAGTAGTGCTAGCTATAACTACACTATGCAATTGAGATTAAAACATAAAACAACTTAATTAAGTTTTTGGTGCCATTTCTGGGGACTACAATATTAAAAAAACATTATTTTTATTAATCTAGTTACTTGCTTTCTAGGTAGTTTTTATTTATTCTCTTTTTATATTTATTTATTTGTCCTTGTAACACTTTTTGTTGATCTTGTGTTTGCGACTTATTTGCAAGATTTGGGTGTTCATTGTTATAGCCACTAAACACATTGGAAGGATGGAGAGAACAATATTCTTAAAGGGTTTATGGTATGGCAAAGCTTATGGCAGTATTGGAAGCTTAGAACGAAAGTTATAGTGATATGTATTTGAAAGCTCAACTAAAATCCATATCATGTTGTGACATTTATAAATGTAATCATCTTAGTCATGAATGTCAGTTGCTAGATTATATATATAGGCATCCAATTTGTTTGGAGAACTAGCTTTAAGACACTCCATACAGGAATACTTATAATCCATAGTGGAGCAGTCATTATGATTTTGCATGGTATAACTACAATTTACTTGGATTTTTGTAATAACAACAACAAGAGGAGTATCAACGTCTTAAAGATTTCCTAATGAAACATGTTGCTTTAACTGAGGCTGCCCTTTATAAAAATAAAAGGCTAGGTGTTTTATACAAATAAACTAAATCAAATTTGAGGGAACATATGGATAACATAACATTATGGAGTAGAAAGGAACTCAAAGATGGAGAAAAATAGGAGGTCGTTGTTCAAGAAGAGGAGGAAGAGGAAAGGAAGATGAAGAGGAGGAGTCAAATAAGGAGGTTATAGAGGAATTATAGGTAATAATCTTAAGTATAAAGGGTTCCTACTTCTCACAGAACAAGTTATCTGAGTCAATAACAAATACAAGGGATTTTATTATTCCTTTTTATATTGATATTTCGTTATTAAAAAATGCATTAATGAATTTACTTGATTTTATTAATTTGGTACTGTATTTCCTTATTATCTTGCAACATGTGGCTCATTTGCAAGCTAATGAACTCTTAATTAGGAAAACAAGCAGAAACAAGTCTTGATCATAAATCTAAATTAAAGAAGTACTTGGTGAGAAGTCCAACTAAAAGACTCATAAAGAAATGTTAGTTGCAAGGTAACCAATAATTAGGTGTTTTTTTTAATTAAGTAGTTTGTATGATTTTCATTAGTAGTTTAGTTTATTTTTGCAGTTTTAGTCTTTTGGTTTTAATTTTGTTACTTGAGATTTGATTTAGTTCCTCAGGCTAAGGCAACATCAATCTTATACATTAGAGTATAGAAGACTTCACTAGCAGTGGATGGATGTTGATGGCATTGAATAAGGCTAAAAATATTTTATTATCAAGGGAGTACCAATTATCTTCTCTTCCTCCCTTGCATTTCATATTTTTTATTTTTGTATGTTTTGTACATTAAAGACAATGACAACTTAAGTTTCGAGGAGGGACTTAACAGTTAAGCCTATCAGTAATGAATAAATTGAGATTTTTTGAAAAGGTGTTAATCAAGATGATTAATCAAACTAAAATGGATTTCTTAAAAATTAAAATGATTTAATCACGTTTCTTTTGATTTTCTAGTTTTCATTTTGTTTTGATTTTATGTCTTCTATGATTAGGAACTAAACTTTTGTTGGTACTTGGATTAGATAAACCTCGAGAGAGATTTTGTAATGATTTAATTTAATTTAATTCATTTTTTTGTTTCATTGAGATTTAATTATATGTGTTTAATTATTCTTAAATTAATATTGCTGGCATGTTAATTCATATATGATTTCATTCAATTGAGATAGAGAAATCCTTTCTACAAATAGATCTAACATATCGAAAAAGAGTTACATGTAAACCAAAAGATAGGTCGACATAAACCTTCCGAATTAAGGTCAGGCCTAGTAATAAAATTCATAAATTGATTAATACAATTCTAAAGGTTTTAGTTATAAAAAGATTTAAATTAATCAGCCTAGGATTAGATGTTCATAGGCTTGAGAATGATATTAAAATAATTGAGAAATTTTCACAATCTAATAAACTATAAATTAAATTAATTAGTGAATTAATAATTTCACAAGACATCCTAGGGGAATTTAAATTCCAAGTCCCATCATCTTTCTTATTGTTTCTTAGTTTAAACTTTGTTCTAGTTAGTTAATTATGTTGATTAATTTTAGTTTATTGTTTTAATTTTGAATTTGACTAATCATAAGCACCATAATTTTTGGACTAAAAAATAAAAAGATGGTAGTAATTTATTCCTTATGGGATCGTCTCGTACTGTTTGGTGCTAACTACAGCTACACTATGCGCTTTTGGTAAAAATATAAAAACAACTTAATCAATTATTAAGAATATTATTTTAATATATGTGTTAGCCTTAACCCGATGATAAGGCCTAAATAGTTGAACCTTGCCATCTGGTGGTGGTTTGTTATGAGTTTAGTAAGATTGCTTATACCTAAGATGCAACAAAATGGTATCAGAGCATTACGTTTAAGGTAGGACATAATCCCAACATACAGTGAGGTGAGTAAGGGCAGAATAAGATAGGCAATTTATTTAATAATATCTTCTCTTTATACTTATATTATGTTGAGCTCTAGATATTAAACAAGAATAAGGCAAATAGTTCATGCTTAAAGTTTCCCCGTGAGTGGCTTATGTTTAGAGTTTTAGGCAATGATCTTTGAAGTTTAGTTTTATTATGTTGTACTCTAGATATTAAACAAGAATAAGGCAAATGGTTCATGCTTGAAGTTTCCCCGTGAATGGCTTTTGTTTAGAGTTTTAGGCAATGATCTTTGAAGTTTAGTTTTGAGAGAAAAACTTATTTTAAAAGGAAGGATTTAAGACTAACTTTTTAAATTATTAATGTTATTGCATTAGTTGTTGAGCTGAGTTATTTTTTAATTTAATCTTTTAAAGTCTTCCTAGAATTTAAAATATGAAGAAATTATTTTATGCTTATGAAATAATTTGTATTTGAATTTGATGTTTAGTTCTTGATAGGGTTAAGATAATTTGATTGCGATTTAATGAGAATTGTTAATCTAATATGCAATCAAAATTTGAACAATATTTGTTGCTCTAAGTATAAATTTTGATAACACATTAGATTGAGATGTCTCAAAAAGTTATAAAAATTTAGAGAAATATATACATTTCATAAAAAATTAGGAGTTGATATTAAATTCAAATAAGAGAATTTAGTGAAAGAATTTTGTGAGCTTATTATATTGTCACCACTAAACATTGTTTGGTATTTTGATCATAATTTTATAAGTATATAGGTATGAGGTGACTTAAGAGGTTAAGAAAAATTGAGAGAATTTTCAACAACTATTGAGAAAATACCTAAAAGTGATATTATCAATCCAAACCCTTAACATTAACTAGTAAATGTCCACAATTATTCATTCTTAAAAACATTTTCATAACAAAAATTATTAATTTTCTCTAATAAAAGAGAGTAATAAAAAAATGAGAGTAAAGTACGCATAAGATCTAAAGAGGGATAATTATTGCACCATTGTTCAATATTTTTAAGGGATCAATTCTCTTATTTAAAGTGATTTAACTCTTTCTCTAGTTATGAGTTTTTTCTTTAATTATTACATAAGTCTCTAAGTTACTTGGAGATGTCCTAGCTCATCTACTAATGTTAGAGACAAGTGGAAATAAAGGATTTTCAAAGTAGATATTATTGATAATAAAAGATATTTAGGTAGAGGACAACTTAATTTTGCAACAAAATTGAACTCATAAGTATGCTTCATACCATAACATATAGCCCATGTATATTAGAATATTTAAAAATAACTATTTTAAGGAATATGTGTTTTAAATGTATAGTTGAGCATATATATTAATTGTTTACATGATTCAATTCCTTAGTTTTGAAAGAATTATAAAAACCCTAACTAAGTTTAATAGGAATTTGGGTGTTTTTCTAAAATTAAATTGATACATTAAGGTTTTCTTTTTCATATTTACTGTATGGATAACAAATTATATAGTACCACAACCTTTGAGATTTTTTCACTTTAGTGCAAATCTTGTTAAAATTTTTTAATTAAGTGATTAATTTTTTAAAACCTTTAAAACTTAGTTCAAAACATTAGTTTTATTAGCTTTTTTTTATGAGACTTATGAAGCCACTTTTGGCCATGACGTGTAGATATCCAGTAAAAAATTAGTGGACACATAGACATCCATGTGAATTAATACATAACTCATGACCCAAAATCTATAACCTGTAATATATAACCCATACCCATAACTCACCTAATTTATTACAAAGTAACCCACACATACTTAACCCCATACTTTTTTCAAACAAAAAGACTCAATGCCTCCTTTTTGCTTTCTAAAAACACTACATATTTGTTCCTTTGTAAACTCTCCATTGTCTCCTTTTTGGCATTTGAAAATACAACTTTTTCATTCCTTTTTAGACTTTTGTTGTTTTCTTTTTCCTATATGCCTTTAATACTTCTGTTCTTCTTCCTATATGCCTCTCCCATCTAAAACTTCACTTGCTATTGCTTTTTCATATTTGATGGCTGTTTGTTTTTCTATCCAGTGTTTTATATGTTTTTCTTGCTTTTGTGATTCCATTATGCTTATCTGCATCAAGTAATGTTTACTAGGTATTTATTATTATTATTTTTGTGTCTCATGGGTAATGGTTTCTGGGTATTGGTTTTTAGGTTTCATTCATTGGGAATTTTGTCTTCCTTTAGTAATGTTTCATTCCTCGTCCTAGCACATGGTTTATGGCTCTCTTAATGCGCTTAAAAGATGTTAGGAAATTTGCTCATTGAATAAGTATTAGAACTGTAAGTACATATGATAGAATTCTATCTTGCTATATCTTCTATAGGCATTTCATCAAATAACTTGCACACGTTCATCAAATGTGTCACGGATCATAAAATGGATTAGATCATTTTACACAAATATATCACTTTATAGGCTTGTTTTAATAACATAAGCATGCAGTTGTTTGCCTATAAAACCCTAATACAAATGATAACAATCCTTTAATAAAACAAGGTATGTATAATTATCAAGAAAGTAAGAGCCAAATGTAATTAAGTGGTTGTAATCAAAAATGCTTTAATTGGTGTTGGAGATTTAAAATATGCTTTAATAAGGTAATTCCAATGGAGTGGCATGGGCTATAGTAGTTGTGATGGTTTGTGTGAAAATTTGACCAATATGTTTTATGTTACGTCACCTTGTTTCACAGACAAAAGAAGTTTGTACAAATGCTTATTGCACCTTATTTCTTATTATGGTCTTTTGGGTTATTAGAGGATAGCACATTCCATTAGAATTCTCTCTTAGATGATACTTGGCTAAAAAACTTAGAAATATCAAAACATAAATAGTGTGTCCATAATATTTATGCAATTGGTTGTATTGTACTTAAAATGCATTTTATAACAGTGTTTTAAAGGGAAAAATTAAAGAAAAAATTTGAGAGCAATGTTTGCAACATATAACAGAAAAAAGGAAACTTATAGAAAAAATGCAACAGATGATGTAGATGATAATGATGGGAATGATATACAAGATGAAATTATGACATATTACTTTGAATTAGATGACAATTGTAGCTTTAAATAAGATGGTTCATATGTTGATGAGGGGTTAAGACATAACAAAAGTTTGTATATTTAACCCTTATAAGAAAATGATTAAGATTGATCTTGGTATGTTGTCTAATGATTCTAACCAATTCAAGGCAACTTGTCATAAGCTTGTTGTTGATGAAAGAAGGGAGTTTATTTTCATAAGAAATACCAAAAAATTTATAAGCATTAAATGTGTGAGTAAGTACTACAAAATGGTACATTTTGGGCAACATGTTGAAAGATTTAAATAGTTTTTAAGTAAGTATTTAAAATTTTCTAGTAGTTTTAAATCTAGTCTTCATTGATATGATGGACTAACTACTCACACATATGCATGCAGGTAATGATTTTTTAATAGAAGCACATATGCAATCTTATTTTTCATAAAAAAAAGTGTGGCTTCAAAGTGGCTTGCTAAAAATTACTTAATGACCTCTCGGGATTCACTACACTGAAGCTAATAAACTTAAGGAAATTTGTTACGAAAGATTTAAAAGTTGATGTTGGATACAATGTTTAATATAGGGTTAGGAAGTTAGTGATAAAGGAAATGCAAGGAGATGTAAACGTAAGTTATAACAAGCTATGGAATTATAAGGAAAAATTTTAAGGTCAAATCCTAGTAGTAGAATTGAATTGATTGTAGAAATGTCATCACTTAGAGATGATTTGCAGCCATATTTTGATAGAATATATACGTGTTTTAAATGTTGCAAGAAGGAGTTCTTAGGTGGATGTAGATGTCTGATAAGACTATATGATTGCTTTCTTAAAAGGATTGTAAAAGAATAAAAGGTGAGCTACAAATAACAGTAGGAAGAGATGGCAACATTAAGATGTTTCTTGTGGTATGGTTTGTGGTTTGTACTGAAATAACAAAAACTTGGAATTGGTTTTTAGATTTATTAAAGAAAGACTTGGATCTAGAAGATGCAGGTGGATGGCAGTAATTTTTCATCAACAAAAGGTGTACTATAAACTTTATATGCTTCAACATATACTTAATCTTATTACTTATTAACTATTTTTTTTCAAATGAATGTTATATAGGGTCTTGTGTAGGCACTTGGTAGGTAAAGTAAGCTTTTATGTGAGATAAATGTTTACCAATTAGAGAAAGAGGGATCACAAAGGACTCAAACTAGAAAGACTATTATGGCAATATTGTATATCATCTAATGAACTTGGTTTTATTTTTAATTAAAGGAGTTAGAAGAGGAGTTAAAAAATCCTTATAAGGATCTAATTAGAATTTACAAAGAAAAATGGTCAAAAGCATATTTCAATAATTTATTCACATAAGTTATGTGTTGGATCCCGCTTTTAAGATTTTTACTTTTTATTTTATTTTAATTATTTTTATTAAATTATCAAGCATGGAAATAAATTAGAATTTATGACTTAAAAATTTTTGGAGTTTAAT
>JAOQML010000196.1:11748122-11758455 GCA_027568935.1 Erythroxylum urbanii | reverse complement strand
TGACTAACCAACAGAGAGTTCGTCGACATCTCACGATGGAGGGGTCTTGCTCTCATTGCGGCTTCGAAGAATCCTCTTTTCATTCGACTCGAGACTACATCAGAGCCCGACAAGTGTGGAACTCATTTCCGCCGCATATTGTTAATTCTGACTTCTTCAGTCTACCACCCCACCAATGGCTCCATACTAATCTCCACGGCCACAGATGAGTGTACAACCGAGAGTGGTCAACTATTTTTGGCACGACTTGTTGGTTATTATGGGCTTCGCGTAATGGGTCCCTTTTTGTTATTCATTTTATTTGGCCATCCTCACCTATTTCTGTTATTTTGTCTCATGTAGATCAGATCCACCAGTCCACCGCTTGGCAAAGCATCTTTATAACCGGACAGCCCCAATGCCACATGCAACTCATAGGATGGAGCACACCTCCACTCAAGTGGGTCAAGTTGAATACAGATGGAGCTTGTGATCGTTCCTCTTCCTCGGCTTCAGCTGGTGGCCTCCTCCGAGACAGTTATGGCAATTGGCTTGGCGGGTTTATCCAAAATCTTGGCTGGTGCTCTTCGGTGTCTGCGGAACTCTGGGAAGTATTTACAGGGCTCACGCTCGCATGGACTCTAGGGTATCGTCGGATTGAACTGGAAGTCGACTCGGTTGTGGCCATCCAACTCCTCTCTTCCTCGGCCAGCAGATTCTCGATCCATAACCCCATTGTTCAAGGGATTCACGAACTGTTATCGCGGAACTAGATGGTGGTCCATCGTCACATCTACCGTGAAAGGAATCGCTGCGCGGACTGGCTAGCGAGATATGCTGCACATTTTGCGATTGGCACTACTTATTTTGACCTTTCACCCATTGGGTGTCATGTACTCCTCCTAGAGGATATGTCGGGAGTTTGCTTCCCCAGACACGTTGTGTAATCGGTTTCTTTTTTCTTCTTATATAAAAAAAAAGATATACACACACAAAATATTTATATAATATACCTAGTTATGGATAAGCTTTAATGGGCTACTCAAACAAAGAATAAAGTGCAAAGAAAAGATATTATAGTCTATAATGTGAGATAAGTTCTTATCATAGTTGCCCCAGTCGGGTCGGAGAGTAAATGCCTGACAAGGCGTATTCTCATCTCATTTGGCGCAATCACATACATATAGAAGGCAAACTCTACAGGATCAGCCGACGAAAGAATAGAGCCAAGGAATCCCTGCGACGTCCTGCAAGAAAGTGTAATCCATTAGATGGTCTAGGTAAGGGTGTAACGAAAGTTAAGTCGACAAGTACTGTCGTACGGTATAGAAACTGGAAAGCTGAAGAAGCATGTACAAATACCCCGTAAAATATTCCAAGACCTATCAACCAAATTGACAAAAGTTTACAAGTCCTAGACAAAGTACTGAATCCAAATTCCTAAAGTAACTAGGAAGCCATGGCCACTATAACAGAGACAGATGGTAGAAGAGAAGAATAAAATAAATCATATCATTTTTTTTTTTTGAAAAAAATCATACCAATTTGGTAAGCGAAAGAAGGTACGGAAGAATGTGCTAATGCCATCAATATCCAATTGGAGTATAAGTGCTAGTCCAAAGAAAAAGAATGATCTTTGATGTTTCCACCAACTGGAATGTAAGACCACTCCTGCACAAGGAGTAGGAAAAAAATGTAGCATGCGTCATCTCACGGTAGCTATATGCAAATGCATTGATTGGATAGATACCGAGAGAACAGTTCGGATTGTCTATAAAGCTCTGCATTTTGCTCAAATAATTAAACTTGCTTCCAGAATCCATCAGTGTGAAATTTGGATAAGCATTATTAACCCCGTACCTTGGAGTCAGGCAGAAGAAGAACGCTTTTCATTTGAGAAAAGAACTGATTTTTGTTTATACACACAATGCCTTGCAACAGAGTATAGCAAGATTACCACTTCATATATTTTCAAAAGTTTGACGCCCATTGTCTCCAACCTTGACATGAGTTTTCTCTTTAACAAGTCAAAAGGCATAGCATCTTTTGAAGCCGGACAAGTTTCCTGCATTTATTCAGTAATTACTATAAATACGTTGCACATGATTGGCATGAATAATGGCTTATAGTATAAAAGGAAAAAGGAGAAGAAAAACCTCAAAGAAAACTCGTGTCGTTGACATAGGCGTCGCACAAAGAAATGTGGGGTATTCAGCTTCGAAGGATTGAACCTTTTGCTTCATGTAGTCTCCTGTAATCCATAAAAACCATAAGACTTGGATCATATGGATTATTTTCCACCTGGAATTTTTAAAACTAAATAAGTGTCACAAAATGGCTTATGTCACACCTCAAAGAAGAAAGAAATAGAAACGACAACATACACAAAGAATCAATTAGAAGTCTCGTCCTAATCATCAAACTTAGAATGTGCCACGAACAGGAAAAAAGCAGGTGTAGTGCAAAATCAACTCAGGATTTTGGAAATCTAAAGCTGAGAATAAGAGGTATCTTAATTTGCCATTATTTGGAAGACTAGACTTCACCCTCGTACCTCAACTTCTACGCCATATGCTGTTTGGACAGAAACTCTTGGACCTCCAACCTCGTACTGCAACAGCTTTCCTGAAGCTGCTCCAGATGCCACAGTGACAAGCCTGTAGGCAAAACACCCGTACCATTACACCACCTCTTCCGAGAAATAATCCTCATACAACGACTATACATTCTACTAAAAAACAAAAAGAAAATAAAGCCATTTAGAGAGTTGCGATCACAGGTTAAACAAAAACAAACAATATCTACCTGCATGGAACAGAAACACCGTCTTCGCAAGCGACAACACTTTGCCCATCATTGGCTTCAAAAATCCTATCCACTTTTGAGCTCCGATGGAAAAAACCTAACTCCACACACCTAGAGAAAATTAACAACGTGACTAAGATAAAACGACACCAGTCACCACTCATCAAGTAACAGTACAGGTACACAACACTACACTTACCTGCTCAACAACTCTTCGTGAAGCAAGTGTTGACTAACTCGTCCATAAGCGCGGCCAACGAGGATCGGATCACTGCACTCGTCGAGATATACAATTGTATCCCGCCACACGTGCTCTATGCACCTTTCAAGTCCAAGATCTGGAACATCCATTTCTTCATGATCCAACCATTCTCCATATGTACATCAATTTAATTAACCAAAAATTTTAAGTTTTTTTTTACACCTTTAAATTCGTCTTCCCAGACCAGACGCCATAATTATTAGTAAAGGGAAGGTCAGGACCAATAAGTCCAACCTTTAAGCCCAGCTTAGCTGATTCTGCTGCCAGAGCTATCCCGGCCGGTCCACACCCGATCACAGCCAAGTCCAGTATCTCTCCTCCAACTGGTAACAGCCTTAAGTGTGTTACAGCTCAGTTTAGGAAAAAAAAAAAAAAAAGGGCTGAAGAAAATAGAGAACTAGTGGTTATAGATACAAGAGCATTAACTAGCAAGTAAAACCTTATGGGCAAGTTTAGGCTGGCTGTCCATGGCCTTATTCTGCTGAATTTGTAAGAAGAGAAGCTGGGACCCACCGGCCTTTACGTAATCTTCCTCGTCCACAAAACCTTGCTTAACAGCCACACGCTTCACTCCCTCCTGTGCTCACTTTCACTTACAGATACGGTACCGTTTGTTCCACTGATATTGCCTTGTCAGAGTTGGACAAGTCCACGTACGGCTAGAACAGGTCGCCGTTGCTGGAGCTCCAAGACAGTCCATATGTAACTCTCTCTAATATATAGATGTAGATATATGTGGTTACTAGAAAATTGTTCTAGCAACTTGTGTATGGTTTCACGCCATTGGAGAAGCTTATGTGAGCATGTAGAAAGTTTGTTGGTGACTATTACTGTACTTGGGGATGGGGGATTGCGGAAGCGAGTTCTTGGTTTGTGAGCTGAGGTGTTCACAGCCGTCATCCTTATATTGCCACGTGGAGGAACTAGATTGAGTGTACCTTTTAGGAAAAATATATGAGAAACGACGTTGGATTAGTGGACATAGGAAGCGGTGTCGTTTCCAATTCAGAATTAGGGCTGACAATAACAACGGTTCCCTTGGAGCCTGGAGAAGAAGGCGCCATTGACGAAGCAGAGAGTTGAAGCGTTTGCGTTAGAGCGAGACAGATGGGGAATCCAAAACAGAAGTGGACGGCGGAGGAGGAGGAGGCGCTTAGGGCAGGAGTGGCCAAACATGGCGCTGGCAAGTGGAAGAACATCCAGAAAGATCCCGAGTTCAATCCTTTTCTCTTCTCTCGCTCCAACATCGATCTCAAAGTACTCTCTCGCTTTTTAATCTTACTCGCTCTGATTTGCTTCTTCATTTTCTTGAGGAATTTTTTCCCCCAATGATTAGGTCAACTGGGAACGTTGACCCATTGTTCTTGTTGTTGGTGGTGGTGGTTTTGATAGGATAAATGGAGGAATATGAGTATAAGTGCTGGTGAAAAATCTCGGCCGTCAAAACCTAAACTTATTGCCGATGCTTCTGCTCCTGCACCTTCTCCTTCTGTAAACACCGCTTCCGATGTTGTCGCTGCTCCTGTTACTTTAGATCTTGTTGTCGCCGCCGCGGATGATTCTTCCAAAACTGTGACCGATGGGAAACTTGCCCCGAGGTATGTTCTTAATTTTCTGTTACTCTGTTCCTTTTCATTATCATGTCACCTGTAGTTTTCTTCAGAAACTGCTGTGGAAGATGCATTTTTAGTCTTTGGTATTTCTGTATGCATATCATTGATAAGTAAGAATGCAATCACTCTTTCGTGTAGAATTTTTCCTGAGGGAATTGAATTACATTGGAAAATTTTTATTTAAAAATTTTTATTTGTTTTGTTTATTGAATGAAGCTCTAAAGCTTAACCTAGTTGCTTAATTTTTCCAGGTACAATGCTAAGATTTAGAGCTTAACCTAGTTGCTTAATTTTGCCAGGTACAATGCTATGATCTTTGAAGCAATTTCTGCTTTGAACCAGCCAAATGGATCAGACCCCAATGCCATTGCCAACTACATCGAGGTTTGGAGGGATATTCTGTCATTTAGTGCTACCTTTTCTTTTTCTAATTGATGGTCTATGATTAACCCGGCAAAAGTTGAATCTTTTTTTTTAGTAATCTTGTTTTGTGGGAAATAACTCTAATGTCATCCCCAACTCCCTAGTGCAAAAAAGGTAAAAGTAGCATAAATTTGAAAAGGAAGAAAGTACTCATGAAATCAGGCCACATAACAAAAGTGCGAGCATCTCTTCTTAAAGTTTTCTGGATATATATCAATCTTCCGTTATTGAATTAACAAACCTTTCCTAGAGATCAGTTTTCTTGGGATTTTAAATGGCATAATCAACTTTTTTGCATCTTAATTCTGTAGGAATTTTAACATGTATGAGTTTTGTGTTGTGTTTTGGTCTCAACTATATTTGCAGCAAAGACAAGAGTTGCCACAAACTTTTAAAAGGCAATTAAGTTCAAGGTTGAGAAGACTGGTTGCACAAGAAAAACTTGAAAAGGTGAATGAATATCTGATGTCTTATTGATATTAGCTTGATTCCCTGTGCATACCCTTCTTGCTTTTCTTATAATTTATTTTTAACATGTTGAGCCAATATTGTGCTTTCTTTCTTTTTTCAAGTAGTTTAAAGTTTGTACTTTGCTCAAACCAGTGTTTGCTTAGACAAAGATCAAAAGATCATCCGTGCAACGATATGGAAAGTTGGGCTGATATTTTGAGTGTCTTTTATTTCCATTTTCTAGCATTGCGCATCTCTAAGTGAGTCGATATATAGTAAATCGCATTAGGTATTGACCTCAATGAATTCATGGTAAATTACGCAGTTCTTTAGTTTGATTGATTAATTAAAGAAACATAATTTACTGTGCCCAGGTATAAATGTTTGCAATACTGTAAGTGAATGGTTTAAACTGTTCCTACAAGTTTCAAAAGATATATCAAAGATTTTCAGAGTATGTACTGTAGGTTTATAATATGTAAATTGAAATGCAGGTCCAAAATTGCTACAGAATTAAGAAAACTTCCTCATTCGCAACAAAAATGCCAAGCCCAAAGCGAAAAGAATTACAACCTAGGCAATTAGATATTACTGGTTTAGCAAAATCTGAAGATAATTTTGAAGAAGCAGCAGCAGCTGCTGCCTACAGGATTGCAGATGCAGAGAACAAGTCATTTGTGGCAGCTGAAGCAGTAAAGGAGGCTGAGAGAGTTTCAAGGATAGCTGAGGAGGCGGATTCGCTACTAGAAGTCGCCAAAGAGATAATTGAGAGATGTAAGCTCACATTCTTGCTCATACCATCGATGGTTCGTCTGCCACAAAATATCCTGTTCTCTGCATGCATGCTTTTCTCAGAGTATTTGATTAACTTCTATTTATACTCTCACAGGTTCACGCGGTGAGGTTGTGCTTATGGTGTGAGGTAGGAGTTCGTGCTTACGCTTACGAGGCTGCCTATCCAAGTGGAAGGAATGTAAATACTGCTTCGTTCTTGGGCATTATAATGACTCATGGAATTCAATATTTTTTTTAATCAATTCATTGATCGGATCGTGCCATTTTTAGCATCTTGGTTCCAAAGATGAGGGTTTTCTCTCCTTTACAGGCCGCCTATACCAGTCAACCAACAACGCTGCAGGCTCGCCCTTTCCATCTTTGGAAGCTTAATAAGTCGTTACCATTTTTGATTTAGTACTATCACTTCGATTCACTAACACAAATGAGTTTAGTTTACAAGAGGCTACAAAAATTTGACTGCCCATAGCTGCCTGAGCATTTTGAGAAAGAGGTTGATAAATGGAACTGCACAGGTAGGTCCTTGCCAGCTTAAGAGTTGCATGACGTGGTAACAATGCCGCATTTACTAAAGTTTGAAACTGGCAGTAGGACTGTTGATGTTAGCACCCTTTGCTGGTTGATCCTCGAAGCACCGTTATCTAAGTTATACATATGCAATTGTCTAGCTAGTGGCTAAATTGGTGTTGAGCAATATGTTAACAGTAACGATAACCGCAAGCCATCAGTATATTGCCAAATAATGTGATAAAATAACCAAAGCTATAAAGCATTTCATGTTGCTGCCTTAAGGCATGAATGTTCCAAAAGGCAGTGTGCAAGAGATCCAAACGAAGCAGTAAAGGCAAAGGTATTGAAATAGCCTTTCAAGCTCTCAAAGTTTCAATTAGTCAAGAGAACAACACAAGTAAATGCTACAAGTTTGTAAAAGCACAGAAATCATTCCCAAGTTTGCACCGCAAAATCTCATATGCTGATGTTCAGAGAGTAAAAATGAATGTTGCCCATACCTAGCCAGCAAACATAATCGCTATCGAAGTACTTTTGCTATAAGAGCACAAGACCCAGCTCTGATGCCCTCAAGGCTTGGCGAACACGATAATTATAAAGATAATAATGAAGTTGCCCATCACCTGGTCCAAATTTCAGCTCTTTCAGAAAAGATTCATTGTGCATGACATCCAAAGCATTAAAAACATCAAAATCCTTTTGCTTGGCAACGATCAGTGCATCATTCATCAACTGAAGCAATGGAGTCTTTGTGGCCACATTATAATAAGAATAAGCAGCTTTCAAAGTTGTGTAATTTTGGTTACCAAGGATAGAGGATGGCAGAGTGTAGAAGCTACAAAAGTCTGTAATCTCGTGAGTTTCAGGACTCTCAACCAAATAACTATCAACAACATTCTCAGTTGGAAGAAGCCAGTGCTCCACGTCATCCTCGTCAAAATCAGGTGCAACAACAAACTGGCTCAAGTAATTCTTAAGCAACCGTGTAACAGCAGCCACATCCCGAAGCCCCATTTTCCTAAATCCTGGAGTAGCTGGAGAATCTGGCAACTTATAAAGTTTTATTGTCCTGCTCATCGTCATCCTGGGACCAAGCCTGGAAAATCCAACATCTATAAGCTTCTTTGGGTTCAAAGATCTGTGCCAATACTGACAAGTTGTTATTGGTGTTGGCAGAACCACTCCGGCAGTATAAGCTGCCTGCCAAATGTTCTCCAAGTGAACCCTCCTAGTAACCTCCTTGATCATAACAGGAGCAAGTCTCTTCGACCTAAGTTTCTTGTGAACACAAAGAAAATTGATCTCAGCCATTTTCACAACCTCATCTCGAACCCTAATCCTTGCAGGAACACCGGTTATGAAAGCAACAAGTTTTTTTGATTCCTTAGCACGAACACCAATATGCCAGCTTCTATAATATCCAGGAGGATGCAACGCCCACCTAAGAAACTCCTTAGAGTAATTAAACCTAAACATGTTTTCATCGTCTTCGACATAATTGTTCTTGAGGAGATTGTAGACCTCATTGCAAGACTCTTCAGAATCCATGTCACAAGTGGTCCATTCATAAGGACTAGGGAGATTGTAAGGCTCCTGCTTGACTTCAGACAACGGTGTCGGAGGCTCAATAGGGCCCTCTGACAAACTTGTATCTCCAACATCTTTAAATTGACCTACAGGTTGAGTTTCCCAAAACTTATGTTTCTTGCTAAAAGAAACAGAATCCTGGAACCTACGGACAATCGATTCCAGCGAGCTATCATCCTTTGTAAGGTGATCAACTTCAGATTCTTGATCAGCGCTTCGCTTAGGAGACCCAGGTGTCAAATCATCATTGTTGTCACCCATCTTCACCAGCAAAGGAGAGTGTTTACGAGCCAAATTACCTGCCCCAACAAATCAAAAAGAAGTAATTGATAATCTAAAAATGTGCTAACTATCAAAATTCCCAAACACAATTAAAGATACAAAACCACGACACTAAAACTACTTCAAAACCAAAACTTTAACATAATCCACATTTTTCTCCACACTTCACATAGCCCAGATGTTATTATTCTTGGGTTTCAATATCCACACAAATTCCCACCGATAATCATTCCATAAAATAAAAAATCGAAAAGATAAGGAATCAGATCTACAAGGTAAAAGCTTGCATAGTAACTTGTAAACTTGAAGAGCTATTGCACGCACTGAACTTTAAGATTATTGCAACTCACTGGAAAATCTTAGAGAAGACCGAAGAATTCCCAGATCGTGAAAACTAAGTTTTTGATGGTATCAATGATTTCGTCGTAGGAAGGCGGCTTTCAAGTTCCAATATACCCCTACAGACGGACACCGGCTGTGTGGGCTTTGGAGATTTCAGGAAATGAAGCGTTGCTTTTTCTTTATTATTAATATTTGCTTTGCCCTACACTTTATTATACGGTTGATATAACCAATGACCAATTTGATGAAAGAAATTCCTCAAAATCGGAAACTTTACGTGCCTTCCATTTATTTAGAAGATATATGCAAAGGAACGAATACCGTTCCGTTCCGGCCAGTAAACGGAACGGTAATTTCGCCTTTAATACCGGCCGTGAATACTGGTGGGTACCGGCATTTACCGTCCAGTACCGGTCGGTACGGCCGGTACCCAAAATACCGGCTAGATACTGGCCGGAATTGCAATTTCTAAAAGCTTGAGGACCAATTTGTAAAACTAAAAAACCTAACCCTAAAAATCGCGACCATCTGCTGCCCTCTTCCATTTTTCTTCAATCTTCTCTGCTTCTTCATCCTCCCGCACATCGCCTGCCGCCTGCCGCCTGCCGCCTACCCCTGCCGCCTGACGCCCCCCGCAACCGCAGACGCCGCCGCACCACTCGCTCATCTTCTTCGTCTACCTTTTCTCCCCTCACTCTCACTGTCTCACACTCTCACTCTCAGATTTGTCTCTCAACTCTCACACCCGCACCATCTCACTTCACTCTCCCTCCACATGCCGCACCACAACATCAACGGACCACCACCGCGTCACCACCGCACGTCTGCACTGTTGCTTGTCTTCTTCTTCTTCCTTCGACGTCGCCGCTACTGTTGTTCACTGCCACCGCACGTCCGCAACCGCAAGTTCACCATTACTTTGCTGAAGATTGTGAAATATTTTTGGGTGTGTTTCACAGATTTTTTAATTTTTTGTGTTTGAATTTTTTGCTGCTTAAATAAATTTCTTTTGTGAATTTGTGATGGATTGGATGTTGGAGTTTGGATTTGTGAATGGGTTATGTGAATTGAGCTGAATTGAATGAGATTTGGTGGGTTGGTTATTGACATACGGTGATGGGTTGGTGAAATTGGTGTTGAACCGTATGGGACCTATGGGTTGGTGAAATTGGTGTTGAAAAGTTGAATGGATATTGGCTTATGGTTATGGACCTTATGGTGGTATAAAATTATAAATTGTAATGTTATTGTGAGCTATTGTCATGATGTGAATTGATTGAAAATT
>JAOQML010000196.1:11673405-11728753 GCA_027568935.1 Erythroxylum urbanii | reverse complement strand
ATATGATAATAGACTATTTTATAATTTTTAAAAAATTTAAAAAATATTTTATAAATTTAAAAAATAACTAAAACGGTATTTAGTGTTAGACCGATATTAATACCGGTATAATATTGTTCTAAAAATCAATACGGTATTAATTCCGTATCATTGGAAAGCAGAGTGAGTTCGAACGTAAAAAGGAATTCATACAGACGCAACGCTATAAAATATAAATAAAAACTCTAAACGAAACTAGTGTTCCTATCTCTGTTTGCTCCCTCGACTCCACGGCTTAGATCCGAGGAGTTTGGGAAAAAACGAAAAACCCTAATTTCGTCATACAACACCACTTTAA
Source organism: Erythroxylum urbanii (assembly GCA_027568935.1). Lineage (NCBI taxonomy): Eukaryota > Viridiplantae > Streptophyta > Magnoliopsida > Malpighiales > Erythroxylaceae > Erythroxylum > Erythroxylum urbanii. The sequence goes on along the minus strand of JAOQML010000196.1, from coordinate 11,728,416 downwards.
CAAACTCTCGTCTTCAATTCATTTTCTCCTGAGCAATCGTCATAGTTAGGTGCTGTATTCTTTCTCTCTCTCCCTTATCTTCTTATTTTTCCACTGGACTACTGTTTGTTTTCTGTTGTTTTTTGAATTTCTTGAGAATATGCTTTTCGGTTATGATCTGTCTGTTTTAGTGGTTGATTTAGGGGACAGTTATAGAGGAACCTTAGGGGATTTACTTTTTGGCTATTACTGTCTGCTTGAGTTTCTTTTCATTTGGACTTGTTTCTTTTAATGTTGTATGATGTTTCTGATGTATTTGTCCGTTTCTACACGTTGTGTGTTCTTATCTTAGGATTGCTTGTCTTCTTTCTCGTGAAAAGCTAGATGTTGTCCGTAACGAACTACCTGAATATTCCTTGATGATCAATCAGAAACTTACTGTCTGAAGTGTTATAAAGACAATTGTACGATACTACTGTCTTATTGGTGTGCAAAAGGTGATTTTTGTTTGAGACTCTTATCTAGCTGAGAAGAATTTAATTTCTCAATAGATCGTCTGTAGGAGGGTGTAACAAAGGAGAAGTGAAGCATGTTATTTTTCTTCTCATTTTCTATGTTATTGAACTTAGGTTTTGTTGCTTAGTTACCTATTACCCCAACTTTCTCCTCTTACACAAAGTTATTGATAGTCGATATACAACCACCGTTCTTGCTATAAATGGTGTCCTGGTGGTAAACTTTTCACTATCAGTCTACGATCATACCTTATGTGAAGTTTTGTTATTTTGTTTGCAGTTATGGCAGGGGTAGTACCAGAAGGATCGCAATTTGATGCTCGGCAATATGATGCTAAAATGGAAACGTAATTTCCCTGCTCTGTTTATTTTTTGTCATGATAATTTATCTTGCTTTTCTTTTATGTTAGATATTTGTTTTCATATTTTTCTAATCTTTTCTGATTTTACATTTATGGGTACAGACTTTCAACCGATGCACAGGATTTCTTTACACCTTATGATGAGGTCTATGAAAGTTTTGATTCTATGGGTTTGCAAGAGAATCTTCTGAGGGGCATTTATGCATATGGTATGCACTACTTGCTTTTTACATAGTCGTAGTATTATTCTTTTCCTGTGTATTTTAGGTTTTACATTGCAGATTTTGTGTTTTAACTGACATTTTATTTACATGTTCCAAATATAGCAACTTGACAGCTTTTAATGCATGGTTATTCAAATGATTGCAGAAGCATGAATTGTGTAAGATTTATGCTCCAAGGATTTGAAACCTATAATCTTATCTGTCTGTCCTGGCCTTTTGTTAATGAATGATAAATCTTTGAACGTTGGACCAATCTTTTTTTAGGGTTTGAAAAGCCCTCAGCTATTCAACAGAGGGGTATTGTCCCTTTCTGCAAGGGACTTGATGTGATTCAACAAGCTCAATCTGGGACTGGAAAGACTGCAACTTTCTGTTCTGGTATTCTGCAGCAGCTTGATTATGGTTTGTTGGAATGTCAGGGCTTGGTCCTGGCCCCCACAAGAGAGCTTGCTCAACAGATTGAGAAGGTTATGCGTGCCCTTGGAGATTATCTTGGTGTAAGGGTGCATGCTTGTGTTGGTGGCACCAGTGTTCGTGAAGATCAGCGGATTTTGTCTAGTGGAGTGCATGTCGTTGTTGGCACTCCAGGACGTGTATTTGACATGCTGCGAAGACAGTCACTTCGCCCTGATAGCATTAAAATGTTTGTACTTGATGAGGCAGATGAAATGCTTTCTCGCGGTTTCAAGGATCAGGTGACTCTTTAAGAACATGTTTCTTTTTTATTGCAGCTAATCATCATATCTGCTTGGAAGTTCTTGTCCATTTAACTAAACAGAAAATTGATGTTGAAATTGAGAAGAGCCAAAATTTTAGAAAGACTGTGATGTGAAATGTTTATTTTTGCTTTTAATTTTGTTTAATTGACAGTGCAAATGCATAATTACTTATCTGCTGTTTTCAAACCAAGGATTCTGTCAACTGTTTCCTATTGCTTTTAACTTCTCTCATTGCTACCAGATCTATGATATTTTCCAACTTCTTCCATCAAGAATTCAAGTCGGTGTTTTCTCTGCTACAATGCCTCCTGAGGCTCTTGAGATAACAAGGAAGTTTATGAACAAACCTGTTAGGATTCTTGTGAAGCGTGAGGAGCTCACTTTAGAAGGCATAAAACAGTTTTATGTCAATGTTGAGAAAGAGGAGTGGAAGCTTGAGACACTCTGTGATCTTTATGAAACATTAGCCATTACTCAGAGCGTTATTTTTGTTAATACTAGGCGCAAGGTTGACTGGCTGACAGATAAGATGCGAAGCAGAGACCATACAGTGTCTGCCACTCATGGTGATATGGATCAGAATACAAGAGACATAATCATGCGTGAATTTCGATCTGGTTCATCTCGTGTTCTAATCACGACAGATCTCTTGGCTCGTGGCATTGATGTCCAGCAAGTTTCACTTGTCATCAATTATGATCTCCCTACCCAGCCAGAGAATTATCTTCATCGTATTGGACGAGGTGGACGGTTTGGCAGGAAGGGTGTTGCAATCAACTTTGTGACAAAGGATGATGACAGAATGCTGTTTGACATTCAGAAGTTTTACAATGTCGTAATCGAAGAGCTGCCATCAAATGTTGCTGACCTCCTCTAAACAGATTTTGTTTTGCATTATCACTAGAAAAAGGGATTTCTTTGATAAGTGTTATTGTTGTGCCTTTGCTGCTATATTCAGACCCTCCTTTTTTGTTTAGAGTCTTGTTTATGTTTAATAGGTGTAGTAAGAAGTTTGATTTCTGAGTATGAACTAATATGGTACTTTCAGTATGTAGTGTCAGTTTTTCGTTGTGAGACATGATTTTGTTGGAATACTGCCAAGCTTTTTGTTTTTTGTATTTACTTTGTTTATGTTTGGGCTGCTTATGATTACGCCCGGCGTGAGGCTTTGGCATGTCATCATCATCTCCTTTGACGACTTGGATGTGTCCGAACATTGTTTACAGACACGCTGTGTGGAGCGTTTTTATTGCTGTGCTTGCAGAGAGCATACGAGTCTTTTTATGGTGAGGGTCCCAAAACAAAAAGACGACCATCACCCAAAGTTTAATCAACTGGTCTATCGAAGTCGTGGAAGAGTGCTTAATAGATGGAAAGAAGAGGAACAGAAGGATGCCGTGAGTTATACGGCTGCCGTGAACTAGCGAATAACAAACAAACATAATGAGGGCCGGCCTATTGACAAATCTAGCTCAGACCTCAAGTAACTTACCCCTAACATTTGCATTAAATTTTAAATTATTGGTCGAAGGTATAAAAAATTCAAATAACTTTTAGATTGTGAGTAAAATTTATGACATAGAATTTCTAAATCTTCAAAACTAATTAGGACTTGCAGTCAACTGTTATCTGCTACATTTTCTTTCGCCTTTCTTCCCATTGATGTGTAGTTAAATGCTGCATTCCCCTCGGCATTTCTGATTGCTTGCCCAAGTCTGTGTTATTCTCGTGAAAAGAAGAAACATGAGAAGAAGGAGCGGAGGCAATTGGGTACTGGCCTATTTGTAATTGGGCCCTCCACTAAACCCGACATTTTTATTATTAAAGACTAGTGGTGTATGGCTCATGTGATCTACTAATCCCTTGCCTGTGTGTGTCACCCATATTAGTCGGAATGATGTAGGACCTCGCATTTCCTATCCCTTATTATTTTGTCAAGTGCCCCCTCCCCTTCCTAGAATTAACATTCTATATTTTTAACCAATAGGACGGTTGAACAAAAAATTGACCCTTGCCCTAATCCACGTTCACATGATTTCTATCACCATGGACAGCCCTTTTGGTGGGGCGTAGGAAACGCTGGAATTGACATTATTGGGTAGGTATCCATTCAGCAAAGTAGAAAGAGTTTCTGTTCCGCACATTCACCATCTGCTTATCTACTTCTTTTGTGCTTGTGTGTTTCCCTTGAACATGGCAGATGTTGTCAAGTAGCGACCATGGCGAGGGTCAGCTGCACACATCATGCTCTTAGCATCTCACATTTTTTGAGTCAGTTGGGGAACAGTTAGTGCACGCTATCGTGGTCATTCTCATGATGTTAATGAAGCAAACCTCACGGTGAAGAAGTGAAACCTTGGGAATGGGATCAAGTTTACCGTTACCTTGTGTGTTTAAATCTAGCTAGTCTCTCTTCGTGTATGTCTATTTAAATGATTATTTAACTGGACAAGATTCTGCATTTGACTTGCACTAAAAACAAACATATAGATATATATAGACACAGTTGGAATAAATTGTACGGAAACAAGAAAATGCTTTTCCATGCATGCAACGTACCGTAATTGTCATTAGATATTAAGAAAGAATTATTTCACGTCCCATAATAAATGCTCTTCTAGAGTCTGGTTTAAAAGGACGTTGTGACCACCACCCCACTTATTTATTTACCAAGTTGTACGCTTGGACAAGCTTGAATAAAAACGTCACCGTCGTTAGATAACACGCACTTTCTATCTCTCGATCCTTTCCGTATTTATTTAAATTGAAATCGCATGTTTTGTTATGATAGATACTGTCTAGAAGCTGCCACCCGGAGTTTATCAGGTGTTGTTTTGGGACTGAGGTGTTAACTGTTTCTGTTCTTCCAATGGTGGTGCTTGAGACGCCGGAGGCTCGTACCGCGGCCGCGGATTGCGGTAATGCTGTCGTCAATGGCTCGTCATCTTCGGACCTGAATCCAGCATGTTGTCGGAGGCGGAGCAACGGAAACTTGATCGGAGATGTGAACGATTCCGTAGCCGCGGTGGGCGATTCCGAGTCCGATAGTTTATCCGCCTGGAAGAGCCTAGAGGAGGAGATAGATCCGGCCGCGACGGTTGCGGAAACGGACGGTGCTAATGTGAATGGAAAAGAGCGGGGAGGAGGTGACAAGGAAAAGATTGAGGATCCCAGTGAAAAGGATTTGAAGTTTCTGTATCGGCCGACGATGCTGGCTCATCGTAGTATCAGAGAGAGTCCGTTAAGCTCTGTCGCTATATTTAAGCAGGTAGCGATTTTCTTGTATTTTTTTAATCGGATTATCTGGTTAATTTTCAATGCATATTATGTGAATGGTTAAAATTCAGTTGGTCTCGTATTTTCAAAAGCAACTTATTGTTTTTGAGGTATGTGGTGATTCATACACTCATTGGTTTTGTTTAGAAGTTCATTTTTATAATTGCATTTTGGTTAATTACATTTTGTGGTGGGGAAAGACCCTCAAGTATAAGTAAGTGCAAAAAGAAAATCGCTTTCTATGATGGCAAGTGAACTAGAAAGTGACATGCACCGAATGCCTTTTTGCTTTAAAATTTTCATTTTTATAATTGTATTCGATGCTAACTTAATTGACCTTTTAAAATTATTTTTACCAGAGTCACGCAGGTCTCTTCAACCTCTGTATAGTGGTCCTCGTAGCTATAAACAGCAGGCTTATCCTTGAAAATTTAATGAAGGTTTTCATCTCCATTCACAGATAATGACTGGTTGGCAATGTTTTGGACCTTCTTTTCTATTCTTTTTTTTTTTTTTTGCACGTGAACATAAAAGGTGATGTCTTTCTGCACAATTTACAACTATAGAGTTTATTTGAGAGGCTTATCTTGTTATTTTGTAGTATGGTTGGCTGAATAAGACAGGATTTTGGTTTAGCTCAAGGTCATTGAGAGATTGGCCCCTTTTTATGTGCTGGTAATTTTCCTAGGGCATTACACATCTCTTCTTTGAGTTTTTGATTTTTAACAGTTTTCCGGTTTTAGTTCATATTTAACTAAAAGCTTTTGGTCTTATGGCCGTCGTTGCAGCCTTACTCTGCCAATATTCCCTCTTACTGCTTATCTAGTTGAAAAGTTGGCGTATAGACAGTGTATAGCTGACCCTGTAAGTTTTAAACTCTTGACTGGTTAATATAACATAGAGGACATGATTTTTGTTATTGAAGTTGTTCAAGTTTAAGTATGAGTTTTATGTTGAAGATTGTTGTTGTACTTCATACATTCATCACCACAGCAGCAATTTTGTACCCCATTTTTGTGATCCTGAGGTCTGTTTCATCTCCTTTTTGCTTTCAGTTACCATCAAAAGGTTGGATGCCTAGAACTGTGTGTTTATGTCATAATGGTACCTCATCAACATGCTTGTTACTGATTTGCTAATTTTTGTGATCTTCAAGGAGTAAATCATTTCATCCACCTGGTGATTTGCTGTTGTCTCTTAAAATAGGATTGAAACTTCGTATGTTGTAGGAAAAATATTATAACTGTTTAGGTTTGGGGAGAAACAGTATTATTTTGCATTTTCTCAATCATCATCGTCTTGATTTTTCTGATAGAATAAACATTTTGGTATAAGAAATGCTCAAAAGGTGCAAGTTGGAGTCCTGAAAATTTACATTTTGACATCTTGCAATTTATGAGTTTTTTTGCTCCTGTTATCCTTTTCCATCACAAGTTCATCATAAGATCTGTAGTTGTCTTTCAGTGCTGGAGTGTTCTTTTTTCAGCAAATTTGAAAGGGATATGAGGTTCTTACAACAAGGTAGTAAGAATTCAATATCAATTTGATCTAATCCCTGCCAGCAAGTAGGTACAATTAGACAATTTGAGGAATGATCAGATACATTTATAACCTTGTAAGGGACAGTTGTTTGAATGTGGATTACTGACTTAACTGATCTTTTTCCTTATGCCAGTCTTTTGTTGGTTTTACTGCTTCTTTTTATATTGATTATCTCTACTATTTTTAGTTGACTCATTTTTATGGGAAAATACTTGAAAATTAGGATTTTAAGATCAATCATGTTTTAGCCGATCATAGTTGAAGTGCATGAAATGGCATTTATAGAATACCTTGATCCAGTGTAAAGATATCTGTATAATTCATGTTAGAATGTCACATGATTGTTCCACTACCCTTTTGTTCTTATTATCAATCAGTTGAATATCTGTTTCCCGAAGTATATTATTTCTATGTTATTGCAAGAATGCTACTGGAAATTCTCACTTTTTTCATTTTTTTTATCATGCAGTTGTGATTCTGCCTTCTTGTCTAGTGTTACGTTGATGCTTTTTGCTTGTATTGTATGGATGAAATTGATTTCTTATGCACATACAAACTATGATATGAGAGCAATTGCCAAGTTAGTTGAGAAGGTGAGCATAGAATCTGCTCTAGTATTTAATTGTTTTGTGCACCTCTGACATGTTTCCATTTGATTGTCCGCACCTGCCTCCTAAATGTAAAACGTGTAAAATACATTTGTGTGCTTCCTGACGAAGTTTATTTCAGTAATTAGTTAATAATTACTAGAAATAAATCCTTGTCCCCACTCCTAAAAGAAGTCCTAGAAAAAGAAAAAACAACAAAAAAGTGCAAGAAAAAGAAAAGCTTGGATGGCTATTCTATCTTTTGCACCAATTCCTGTGAATGGTTGTCTTTGCAGCTATTTTGATGATTAATTGGTTCTTCCGTGCTCAATCATTTCATAGGGAAATACATTTTCCCATTCTATGGATGTGGATTATACCCAAGATTTCAACTTCAAGAGCTTGGCATATTTCATGTTTGCTCCTACATTATGTTACCAGGTGAACAGTTTTTCTACAAGATAACACAAAAGATTTTTTTCGCTCATGGCTATTGTAATTATAATAAGTGATACTGACTTGTTATGAAAATGTTTAACTCATGACATTTGATATCTCTTAACTAGTTTTGGGATTGGTTTTCCACTATAAAGGTGCTTGTGAGTGGATGATCGCTATAGTGTGGGCGCAAAGGAGATTTATGGCTCGGGATGTTGCAATAATTCATGAGTTCTTGCAGTAAAATCCTTGATATTTGTTGCATTCTCATGAACGATTTGCAGCGTCCTTGCATACACCCATCTATGTAATCTTCAGCTTTATTTTTGTGTACCATAATGTTGAAACTAATCTAATTTACATTTCATATTTTATGATTTGTGTCAATTAGAGTAGGAACTTTCTCTTGCCCTGTAGCCACCAAACTCGTAAACAATGCAAATTAGGCAACATTTTATGCCCTATTCTATGTTGCCATCATCACCACATTATCTAATCTTAATTTCTATAATTGTTTGTAGCCAAGCTATCCTCGAACAGCTTCTGTTCGGAAGAGTTGGGTGGCACGTCAATTTTTCAAGTTAGTAATATTCACAGGATTGATGGGATTTATAATAGAACAAGTTAGTAGAGTTTCATGTGACTATTGGAGTTTCACATTCTTTTATTTTTTCAAGGGAGGTTCGCATACCAAATTGCTGACCTTATTGGATGTTATACTATGCAGTATATCAACCCTCTTGTTCAGAACTCACAACACCCCTTGAAAGGAAATCTCTTATATGCCATTGAGAGGATTTTGAAGCTATCAGTTCCTAATTTATACGTGTGGCTCTGCATGTTCTACTGCTTTTTTCACCTGTGGTGAGTTTGCTATTGATAATTAATGTAGATTCTTATTTTTTTATGAATCTAATGAATCTAATCAAATTACAGAAGTAAATTACTCTAATCAATTAAGACCAAAGCTGTAGGAGGTTCTGATCCAATGGGTTCTGTAAACCTTCAACAGAATTGCTTGCTTTTTCCACCTTGAATCCAAACCCTTCACGAGATAGTTTGGTCTTAATTTCTCTACCCATCACTTTTAACCTGATTGGGACTGGAGTTAAAACTCTTGGTCTTCAATACACCACAAAACTTGGATCTTTCCTCCTGTGCTAGTCATTAACCCCTAATTTTGAAGAATTTTAAACTATATTCTCCTAATTAAGAGTTCCGTTTTCTTTGAAATGAAGTACTAGGGGTAGAGTGGGTGAATGAGTATTTTATTCCACCTCTTTTTATCCTTTACCTGACGAAAGGGACGTGCATGCAATTTCTCTAAAAACAGGCTAAATATTCTTGCTGAGCTCCTACGCTTTGGTGATTGTGAATTCTACAAAGATTAGTGGACTGCACGAACGGTTGATGAGGTAAGGTTTTATGCATGGGAAAAGTTTCCTTTTAGTTGCATTTTATAATCATCATTCACTCTAAGACTGGAAATGTTGTTTCTTGGCTCCGGATTTCTGTCTCTCAACAGTATTGGAGATTGTGGAATATGGTATGCTTCTTTACCTAGACTTTATTTCACTTCATCAAATTGTTGAATCAATGTTGTTTTCATTTCCAATAAGCGTGTTGCATAAAAATATCTAGCCTTTATATGTTTAGATATGATGTTCCTTTTCTGGAATTTTCATATGTATGCTTTATATTTTTTGTGATCAGAGAGAGAAATTATTGTAATTAACTGTTGAAAATATGAAACTTAGATTTTGCTTTGTTACGCCTTCTACTACTTTGGGAGCCAGAAAGGCTTGATTGCTTGCCCTAAGTTTTTGATTGTTCTGTTAATCTCTTCATTTGTGTCCCTAGTTTTTGACAAAGAAGCAAATATAAATATTCAGTTATTTATGCACCAAAAAGTTTATACCTTTCTTAACAGGTGTTTGCATTTGGCTTGTTGCTTATGCTAAAAGTTAAAAAGGGTTTTGCGGTATGCAGCTGGAATTCTACATTTGGCAAATTGTTCTCTAAATTGTCTGAGTTATTTATATCCCTTGTTCTTATGGGAAAGGATTTATCAATGCCTTGATTTTAGGAGGGTGTCCATGTCAATTTTTGCTCACAATTATGATCATATTTTGTATTATCTAGACTATTACATGATAACCATTCTCGTGTGTGTTCAGTTTGCTTCTTATTCACATTCATGAATACAATGTGCTGAGAGAAAGAGTGTGCATGTGTGTGTGTGTGATTGGTTTGGACATTCTAAATGATGATAGCCTCATTTATCTCCGTTTCATAAGTGGATGATTCGGCATATCTATTTCCCATGCATCCGCAATAAAGTGCCCAAGGTTGGTTGATTCTCTCACCTGCTTTCAGTAGTGCTTGATCCATTATCAGCATACACTGATTAATCTTTTTGCCCTATGCTACCTCTTAATTTTTTAATTGTTTTAATTTTCACCTTTTGGAAATACAGTGTACCTGTTACTTTTGTATACATTTATTCATATGAAGGATTTTGAGTTTTGCAACTTATTCTTTTGAAATATTTTTTCCATAATTTTGTCCCCTTTTTCTAGTCCATAGGAAATTAATGGAATTATTTCATTTTGAAATCCTAATTTGAAGTGGTTCTTTTGTTCTTTAGTCAGAAAGAGGGAATTTCTTCAAATCTAAGCAATTGAGACATTCGAAAACAATTTTTAATTCATGTATGGAAAAGACTTATTTTATCTCATGAGCTTGATAATTACATGTTAATGTTAGCTTATCTTCTAATTCATCCAACCCTTAGGATTTCGCTTCAATTTAATCTTACGAACCTTTTGCTTTTCGGTCAGATTGTGCTGCCAAAATCCTTTAGCCAGCTTTGCTGCAACTAAATATAAAATTTTAATTTTTACAACTAGAGGAGCATTCATGTCTTTGGTTACAAAAATATTTGTACATCATTGGGTTTTAGCTTGCATATTCTTTTTGTCTTTTGATAAACTTTGGGTCGTGCATCTCAGCTGTTGGAATCTGAAATGCTTACTATTTTAATGAATTACAATGTTTATCCCGTTATAATTATGATCGGCTGTTTATTCAAAGATTATTTGTGCATCTGATATTGTGGCATTAAATTCAATTAATTCTGAGACCTTCCTCCTATTCTCACTTCAGTGGTTATCTATTTAAAATTTTGAAAGGTGAGCCATTCGTTGGCATAAATATGTAATTGTGGTATGGATGGATTTCATTTTTAACATAAACCAGATGCCATACCTTCATATGAGTCTTGTAAGATAGTTTCTTTATGGAATGATGCAGGGGCTGGCACTACTCATTGCCTTCATGGTTTCAGCAATATTTCATGAGGTATAATTCAGTTATTTCTGATATACTTTTTGTTTGAACTTCCTTTCGATTTATAACTCATTTGAGATAGTTAGTCTTTTAGAAATCAGATTTTCTTTTGGCTAGTTATGTTCTAGATGTTTTTTGATAGCTAAAAAAAAAATCTTCTCAAGTCATGTTTGCTGACATTTAAAGGAAACTCTGCTGTAGAGCTCTGATTCTCAGTAGACTCCAATTGAAGTAAGAAAACTCTAAACTTTATTCAAGAACCTAGAATCAGATTGACACCTCAAAGAAGTAACTAGTTTGGAATATGAATAATACGTGTGAACTGACAAATGCCATCATTACCATCTAGAAGTGGTGCGGTAGTTTTCTGCATGGCTCCATTTTCACCTTGTTCTGCTTATATATGTATGTAACACCGTTATCTATTGCAGTTGTGCATTGCTGTTCCTTGCCACATATTCAAGCTCTGGGCTTTTATTGGAATTGTGTTTCAGGTAAGATCATTTTGATAATAAGTGAATTTCAATCCTACCTTTTGGGATAATTTGAAAGTCTCTTGCCTCACCATGTCCCTTCTCTCTAGAAATGATCCCCATGATAGATGCCCAAAAAACACAAGACGGATTGCAAACGAAAGTTTCTTTTTTTGGGATAGAAAAACCACAATTTTCTTGTTAATTAGTACTTTCCCCATCCATAATCTAGATGAGGCTTTAAATAGGAAGGGAAACAACAACTTCTCCTTGCTATCCAGGCAGCACAACGATAAATAAAAAAAAACGGAGGATAAGTTGATGCTGAATAGTTGACCGGGTCTTGAGGAAGTTCTGCTTGCTTCAACGATACCAGAATCAGAGATGCTTAGGATTCTTGATTGGGATCCTTGCTGATCTTCTGGTTGTATCATTGCCTCCCTCTTTTGCAAAAACCTTGTCCTCAAGGTTCAAGTGGCCAAATTTGTCTGTTAGTTCGTTGCTATTTTCCAGGTAGCTTCTTCTGGGGGCAAATTCTTCTATTGGACAAGACTTTCTTCAACAAATTTTGCTCCCTTTTTAATCCATCGGGTTTCCAAAATGTTTTGGGGTTGCAGCAGTAGGTCCCCATCTTCAGAGATTTCAGGCAGATTTTCAGTAGGGGCCATTGCTTCACTAATCTGTTTTTTTAACATGGAGACGTGGAAAACGGGATGGATACGTAACCCTTGTGGAAGTAGAAGCTTGTAAGCAACGAGGCCAATATGATGGAGGATTTGATAAGGCCCATAGTATTGACATGCGAGCTTCTAGAAGGCTCTCTTGAAAACCGTTTGCTGCCGACATGGTCGGAGCCTGAGAAAGACCAAATTGCCCTCCTAAAATTCGACTTCAAGTCGATGGGCATTGGTGGTGGCTTGCATGCGACAGTTGACCGCTTGTAAATTAGTTCGAATTTTTTGAGGAGGGCATCTCGGTTACAAAGCTATTGGTCAATTTCATTGACAAGGGTTGAGTCGTCTTGGTAACGGGGAATGGGCGGCGGCGATCTCCCATATAAGGCCTGAAAAGGCGTCATCTTGATAGAGGAGTGGTAGATTTGTGTTGTACCAAAATTTGGCCCAAGGAAGGAGAGAACTCCACTTGCGTGGTTGTTGGTGGCTTAAGCATCGTAGATATTGTTCCACATTGCGGTTCACAACTTCTGACTGTCTATCTGTTTACGGATGGTAGGAGGAGCTCATTCAGAGTTGGGTGCCAGATAACTTAAGAAACTCTTGCCAAAAGCGACTAATAAAGACCGGATCCCTATCACTAATTATGGAGCGAGGCATACCATGTAATTTTACCACATTGTCCACAAATTTTTCTGCCACGGTCTTAGCGGTGTAAGGGTGAGCCAAAGCGATAAAGTGCACACTCTTGCTAAGACAATCAACCACAGCCAAGATAGTATTCTTTCTGTTTGAGATAAATAGTCCTTCAACAAAATTCATAGAAATATCATCCCATATTTGACAAGGGATTGGCAACGGTTGGAGAAAGCCAGCTGGTGAGAGTGTATCGACTTTGACTCGTTGGCAGGTGTCACATGCTGCTACATATTCTTTAATATCTAGGTACATAGCTGGTCAATAAAATTGTTGGGCCAATCTTTTGTAAATTCGTTGGAAACCTGAGTGGCCACCTGGTAAGGATGAGTGGAATTTCTGCAATAATTGTTGTGTGATTTTTGATTTAGGAGGGACAACAATTCGATGCTTAAAATAAATCAACCCGTTCTTGAGTGAAAAGGAACCACTTGTTGAGTCAGTGGCTAACTTGTGGGCTGTCTGCATATAGGGATGATCTGTAGCTTCCCGGATGGTGTACCACAAATTATTTTTGGGCATAGAGATAGCGTGTAGAGTGGGGCTATCTTCCCTACGAGATAGAGCATCGGCGGCAGAGTTTTTTTTCCCTAGTTTGTACACGATCTCATATTCGTAGCCAAAAAACTTAAAGAGTCACTTTTGCTGTTCCGAGGTTGTAATTCGTTGGTCCAACAAATGTTTCAAACTTTTCTGATCCATGTGCACATAGAACTTTTTTCCCATCAAATACGGACTCCATAATTTTATGGCAATAACAATGGCTAGCATCTTTTTGGCGTATGTTGATCATGACTGCTTGGCAACACCTAATGCCCGACTCATGTAAGCTATAGGCTGCCCATGCTGAGTGAGGACGGGCCCAATGCCGCAGCCGGAAGCATCCGTTTCTATGATAAATGGCTCTTCAAAATTCGGGATTGCCAAGGTAAGGGTTATGGTCATAGCAACCTTGAGGTTTTGAAAAGCTGATTTTGCTTCCTCAGACCACCCAAATTGTCCCTTTTTTAGGAGATTAGTCCCACGTGCAAGAATTCCATATTGTCGAATAAACTTTCGGTAATAGCCTATCAAGTCTAAAATTCCTCTCTATTCAGTGATGTTGATTGGTCGAGGCCAATCTAATATGGCCTTAATTTTGGTTTGATCCACTTTGACCCTTTGCGAGGTGACTATGTGCCCCAAGTATTCAAGTTTCTTTTGCCCAAAGACACGTTTTTTCAACTTGATGAAAAATTGATGTTGTCGGAGGATGTCAAAAACCTGCTTAACCTACTCAAGATGCAATTCTCAGCTGGGATTGTATATTAAGATGTCATAAAAAAAAACTAGAACAAACTTACGAAGATGCTAGGGGAAGATGTTGTTCATGACTGCTTGAAAGGTGGAATGGCCATTGCAAAGCCCAAATGGCTTGACGAGATATTCATAATGACCGTTATGAGTGCGGAAGGCTGTCTTGTGAATGTCCGATGGATGTAATCTTACTTGGTGGTACCTCGCGGTGAGATCGAGTTTAGAAAAGTAAGCAGCTCCATGGAGTTCATCCAGCATGTCATCAACCGTAGGGATGGGAAATCTGTCTTTGATCGTGATTGAATTGAGGGCCCGGTAGTCTGTACAAACCTCCAAGTTCCATCTTTTTTGCGCACCAATAGCACCGGTGAAGAGAACGGACTGGTGCTTGGCCGAATTAGCCCTGAATTAAGCATTGTATTCACCTGTTTTTCAATTTCGCTTTTCTGGAAATAAACATACCTGTATGGCCTGACATTGACAGGTTCAACCCCTTCCTTCAAATTGATGCGGTGATCAACGTCTCGGCAGGAAGGAATTGATTGTGGATCTTTGAACAAATCCTGGTACTGATCCAAGAGAGCTTGCATATGGATTAGAGAGGTGTTTTTTTTTGTCTGCAGATACACCGCAAACACAGAGGAGTGTTGAAGCCTGCTTTTGGCGACTTCTTCAGCTGAAGCAATTTGGAGAGGTGGAGCGTCAAGACTTCGTAACTGTCGCAGTCGACCAACCCACTAGAATTCCATGGTCATCTGACCCCAATCACTCATAAGAGCTCCTAATGCTTTCAGCCATTGAACTCTAAGAACAAGATCGAGACCAGTTAATGGTAAAGCAAAAAGAGTCAAATGGAAGAGGATACCTTGGATGTTAACCGGCACATTTTCAAATCGTTCGTGACATCACATTGGATTACCATTCGCAACTTTAACTGAGAAGGCTTGAGTCGAGAGTACTGTTAACTTCAGTAAGCTCGCGACTTGCTCATTGATGAAGTTGTGAGTCGAGCTACTATCAATGAGGATGACAATGTGTTGACTGTGGATGGTTGCATCAACACACATCGTTTTTTTGGGTGGACCAACCAGTGAAAGCATGAAGGGAAATTTTGGGCTCCTCTTCTTTTGGTTCTTCTTCTTCTTCTTCTTCTTCTTCAGTCCCTTCCAAAAGCAGGACTTGAGCTCGACGACAGCAGTGGCCTGCGGTAAAATTCTGGTCGCAGTTGAAGCAGAGCCCTTGCATTTGACGACACGAGAGGCGCTTTGGGGCGGAATCTGCAGCTAGGGTTGGGGGCGGGTTGATCGGGTTATGTCCAATCTGATTGAACCTTCCCTGTCCACCCACTTGCTCCTCCTTCATATCGGCCAAGCTGAAGGCCTCTTTCAAAGATTTGGGTCTAAACATCCGAATACCTTCTGCAATTTCAGGCTTTAGTCTGCCAATAAATGTACCCACCAAGGCCTTTTGAGTCTAGCCTCTCACTTTGTTGCCCAACCTCTCAAATTATTTTTGATAATCTTGTAAGGGCCCGATTTGCCTCACTCTGGATAGGGCTTCGTTGAAGTCTTCCCATTCGGATGGCCCAAAGCTAGCCCAGACCTCTTCAAATCCTACCCATGTCACCACTGGGAATTCCTTGATACTCAAAAGAATTGTGCAATGCAGTTGAGCCATTCGGTCGGGTCATCTTCGGAAAAGATAGGAAATTCCAGCTTGGCAAGTTTTGGAGAAGAATGGCTGTTGGCCATTTTCATTTCGCTTGGCTACTTCGTCACGGTTTGGTCGCGTTCCTCCATTTCAGTTTGGGGTATTGCAGCTGGAGCCTTCACAGTTGATTAACAGAGTCTCTGTTAATCGTTTGAGGGTATCCTTCATTTGGTGAAGTTTATAGGTGACTCCAAGCTCCATCCGGCTGAAGCTGTCCTGCAGTCCTCCGACACTTTCTTCCAAATTCTCAATCCTTTCCTTGTGAGACATGGCTCTGATATCAAAATGATAAATGCCCAGAAAACACAAGAAGGATTGCAAACAAAAGCTTCTATTTTTGGGATAGAAAAACCACATTTTTATTGTTAATTAATACTTGCCTCATCCATAATCTGACGGGCCTTTAAATAGAAAGGGAAACAACAACTTCTCCCTACTATCGAGGGAGCACAACGATAAAAAAAAAAAAAGAGAGGATAAGTTGATGCTGAATAGTTGACCGGGTCTTGAGGAAGTTCTACTTGCTTCAACGATACCAGAATCAGAGATACTTAGGATTCTTGACTGGGATCCTTGCTGATCTTCTGGTTGTATCACCCCACCACCACCAGTACTAGTGTGGCAGAGAGAGAGAGAGAGAGGAAAAACGTGCCACTTTTGGAAAGTAGATCATGGTGATTAATGATATGGGCTTATGAGATCTCTATCTATTTACTTCTCTCGTTCAGGTTCCATTGGTTGTGCTCACAAATTTCCTTCAGAATAAGTTTAGAAACTCTATGGTATGTCTTTCTTATCCCTCAAAGCTTAACAGCATGTTTATCCAGTCCTACTCTGTTGCTGTATTGAGCATATGCTTTTAATTTTTTATTCTTTGGATTTTGAATTTACAGGTGGGAAATATGATCTTCTGGTTCATATTCTGCATTCTTGGTCAACCCATGTGTGTACTTTTGTATTACCATGATTTGATGAATAGGAAAGAGAGTTGAATCAAGATGATCAGACTCATGGGGTAAACCTTTAAGGTAGTTATCCTGGACAACGATGAACTGCAGCGGATCAGTTGCTTTTGACATATGCCCTAACTTCCAATTATATATTACGTTGAAATCGCACAAAGCAGTACTTTTATCATGATAACCCTATTAGTCCCAGAAATGGATCAGCTTGTTGATTAATCATTGTATGAGAAGTGTAGAAAGGATAAAACAGGCTGGAACAAACAACAGTTTGATCATGTTGGGAAATTGTAAACGATTGATGCTCTCTTTTACTGATATGCATTCTTGTCCTTAACATCCTACGATTGTCTTCTCCCTATTTAAGTTTCCCCAATTTGACTACAGGATAAGATTTCATCTTTGTGGATTGCAAACTCAAATTTTGTTCTGAAACATTATCATCTTGATAATAAGCATGGACATTGAAGAAAGAGAAGCCTATGTTTGTCATGTAAATGGTTAAAATTAGGAACAACATGAATGAGGATTTGGTTGAACTAACTTGTAATGTAACAATGATACTCGATATACATCTCTAAATTCATTGTGAATTTTATACATCTTCCCTAAGCAAGGAATTGGATCCTAAGTGGGGGAATTGGTTGGTTTGGATGTGGTAGGTAGGCCTTTGCTTTGCGACGTACGCAATCCGCTGACATACGTTTGTCTGTTTTATCTTCGCCTTTTGCCACGGACTTAAATTTTGCAAGGTACAGCTTGCAAGTCGACAGTCGTTAGAATATGAATGTGACATTTTGAAATTAGCAATAACTCTTTAAACCTGTCTACCATGGCAATTTAACAGTCCATGTCGGTCATTGAATAATTTAGGATAATAACGTTTTTAAATTTAGAAAATTCCTAATTTTCAAAATACTAATTATTACGAAGATCATTGGATTATCTTTTCTCCTCTTAACAAATGTTTCAATTCATATAAGATTATTACTGAATATGTGTTATTTCAATTTTTATCCCTCTATGCTTAGAAATACACGATTCTACTACGCCGTATATGTTAGGCAGCATTCTTAATTCTTTTTTTGTTTAACAATACATTGATTGCTCCCCTTTCCAAGTTTGAAATTGGCGAAGTTCAATAGTTGGTAGTCCTTACATCATGATAACAGAAAAAGAATAGAAGAAATTGGAGTAGACAAAACACAAGATGCATAATGAGGCTACTTTACTTTTGTACCATGGAGTTATTTCACAGGCAAACATTAAAAAAAAAAACATTTCAAGCAGTAGACTTCATGTATTCCTTTTCTAAAATCATGGCCTATTCTTAATTTCTAGAAAATTAGAGGACATTAAAATTTTAATTGTTCGAATTAATATCAATCACATTTCACACCGAAGCCAAAACATTTCAAACAACCAAAAATCTGTTACAACCATTTTTTTCGATTATACAAAAACCAAACTGTCGTCAATTTATGTCTGAAAGGAACAAGCACACCACAAACTCGTCTTGTAACGAGTGACTTTATTAGAGAGAGAAACGGGAATTGATCAATGAACATGGACGATTTCAGATCCAAGTCATGTAGAGATGCAAGGAAAGAAATACAGAGCTACTATGGAGCATCAGCAGGACCCTCCTTCTCTGGTTCTATGCAGGATCTAAGATGTTACAGCGCTTCTTATGCTTCTTCTGTGTATCCAACACAGACCCAGATGGGCAATACCGGTGATGTCAAGTTCAAGAAGGGCAAGTCTACAAATGGGTCAGTTTCAAAGAGCTGGAGTTTCAATGATCCTGAACTGCAGAGAAAAAGGAGGGTCGCCAGTTATAAGGTTTACACTGTAGAAGGCAAAGTTAAAGGGTCTTTCAAGAAGAGTTTTAGATGGCTCAAGGATAGATGCTCTCGAGTTGTTTATGGCTGGTGGTGACTCATTCACCGGTAATTGACTTTTGATGGCTTATCGGTTTATACAATATCAATTCTCCTTTGCTTTTTTCCATTTTCATGCTTCTTTCTTATGTACTGTACAACTGCTTAATTTTCAAGTGTATGATGAAAAATTCTTGAGTTGAAATTGTTGAAATTTGTTACACGATTAGTGGTGCCTTTTCTTTTCCCTTCTTTATTTGTTTTGTAACATACAAGTCTTTTGTTTTTAGGAGTTTATACCGGCAGCGAAGTACTTTTGGTTAAAAGGTGCTGTTTTGGGTCTAAAAGTTTTCGTCTTTCAATATTTTTCTCATTTTCTTTGTATGATTATGTTAGTTTGATGTTGCTATGACTGATTGTTATGGGAGCGGAGGATTTAATAGATGTTCATTGAGCTAATGACTCTTAGCTTTTACATGAATTCTTCTGCTGGATGTAGGCATGAATTTTTCTGTTATTTTCTCATGCCCGTGTCTGAAGAATTCTTCGTTTCTAGAATAAAACAAGTGGCTCATGACATTCGTAGAATTATTCTTCAATAAACAGCATCTTGCAGGGAAAGCTTACGCCTCATTCTGTCTTGTGCTACTGTGCCTGTGTAGGGTTTAGTTTTCTGGAATCAATTTCCACATATAGCTGTCTTGAATCATTATTTTATTTAGGAGAAGCCATCATAGAGCTTTCCTTGCAATTTAGTTAAACGGTATCTGTAACAGTCTGCAATATTTAGGAGAAGCCATCATATATATATATATATACAAAAACCAATGTATAAAACAAGACCTAGTTTGGAAGAAAACTAAAAACCTCATCAATAATCTCATTCACTCTCCCTTGTGAAAATCTGGTTTATATACACACTGAACTCCTAACTAAACACTTCCTGCTAACTTCTAGGCGGTGGCGACGGCGGCGGAGTAAGCAAAACAACCAAAAACCAACTAACAAACTCTCTAACAGAATGTGAATTGCATGCAATAAAAAATTAAAAGAAAATGAATTAAAACACAAGCATATTGAACAGCCACTCCACAGTTCCAACCATTTTGGCTTATCTAATTTCAAAGTTTTTATACGAAATAGTCTCCGGTTAATATACTGTTCATTGTTCATTAACCTTCTTTCGTCAACCCAAAAGTGAGAAAGAATTTCAAATCCCTAATTCCTAGTTTCGATACTCAATCTACATATTGCATGTTCTTCTATCTTATATTTCGTGAATAAGTGATGGTGGCAGTGAAGTAACAAAATACCCAAGTTGGTAGAGCACCGATAATAACAATAAGAACAGAGTCAAACAGAGTATGAAGAGGGTAGGAGAAGAGAAGAGAGAGGAGGCATAAGGATTTATTAAACCATGCATGCCTTTTCGTATGCACGCTATTCATTTAATACTAGAGTTATCAGATTCAGGTTTCGTATCTTGACTAGTGGTAACATTATAGGATAGACTGAGTGAGTAGGGAGAGAGACACCCATAAGTATGGAAACACTAGTTCATTTATCTTCTAGGTTATTTTTGTCTAGTTTACCTTCATCTGTAAAGCGTGTGTTATCAGATAAAATAGAAAACCTTGTAGAGATTACCCATGTATTTGTAGAAAATCGTGTGTGTGAGTCTTCTTTACCTTTGTTGAGTCCGTACAGTATCTACAGTCGTGACCGTTCATGGACAAGAAATATTCGAACCATCTTGTCTACTTCAAGGCCAAAAGTGAAAGAAATCATCCAAAGTTCCAAACTGGAACAGTGTGGTCTCAGATCATCCACAGCAGAACAGTACGTATAGCTCGAAATACCTAAGGAGCTTATCTCTTTATGGAGAGAACAGAACTATACGTACTTACATGTTGGAGCAATACGCCTTGTTCTTGCTCTTCATGGACGAAAGGGAATACCTGCGATAGTCAGGATATCTCTTCTAGACACTGCTTACACAACGTACCAAAATGCCTTAATTGGTACCCTGTTGACAACTCTCAACAATGGAAGTGTCATCTTGACCATAGCACCTGATTTTAATATCAGGTTGGATGATTCCACGTTATCTGAACGTCTTCAAGTTCAGATTCAGATCACTAGAGCAGATCAAGATCCTACAACCATCATGGCTACTTTACATCACCAGATAATCTACTGTTTACAAAATCATGCTATGGACCTCAATTTTCCCAATTCTACTTCCGACGCTCTTTATATGGTTGCTGATCGTTCAAATGATCAAACTACTATCATCCAGATCCCGAAGCAACTACCAGCAGTAGAGCTTAAAAAGCTAATGCCTACAAAATGGATCACCAACTACCAAAGAGTGTTCCATGTGCCTCATCGACACTCTTTTCATACCACTACTCCATCAATTTTGCAGACTCTTAGAGATGGAAGTGTGAAGTTCATCTATGCGTGGCCCAACAATGAAAATCCAGCCAGATCTTCTACATCTGGGGCAATACTAATGATTCAGTTGATCCAGCCAGTATCTTTATATACGAAAGGTAAATCTGGTCCTCCTGTTCATTATTTCAAATCTAATAGAGATCTAGTCTATGTTAGCCATCATCGTGGACATTTTATATGGGATGTTAACCCATCTATGTGTGAACCCAACTGTGAAGTTTGTCTTAACCCAGAAACAGACAATGAAGATGATGATGACTATTATAGAAGGAGAAGGAAGAAGAAAAAGCCCAAATCTCGATGCAGACCTTCTCAACAGTATCATCCACATCAAGATGATATAGATCCATCCTCTGGACTATGTTCAGTAACATATCACCTACTGAAGGGTGATAAGAAGTAAGATTCTTGGTTTGACCTCTATAAATCTCCTTTACTGAAGGAAGGGCAAATATCTTCTCAATCTCATCTATTGACGGGTGAGAAAATTCCAGATCCAGAAGTTGGACAGATTAGATCTCATAGTTCTTCAACATCTAAAGGTCGTCTTGAACAGATCTACAGATCTCGACCTAGATCCCTTTATGAGATGCTAAATTCTTCATGTTAGCTAAAGTCAACTATTCCTGCTTTGACTCCCTATACCCTCTCTGATGTTAAGGCCATATGAGGATGACTTTCCTCAATTATCAAGGAGTACTAATGAATCATAGAAGGTTATCTTTAACCCGTACATCTGAGCCACAGGATTCACTTCACAAGATACTTTCATTTCAAATCCTTCTAATGAAGTGTTAAATTAACAAACATCCAATGCAGTAACACAGAACAAAGTTCTGAAGATGATTGATTCTAAGCTGGATGGAATCAACCAACAAAATATTGCTACGCAACATAAAGTCGATTCAATTACTACACAAATCTAATAGACAAACAACAAATTCAAAATCATGATGCTGAACTTCATCAATACATCTCTGCCTATATATGGGCCTAACTTCGACTTTAAAGGGAAAGAGATACAAAGGATACAAGCAATCATACAATAGATTGAAGCTGATATGCACTCTGTTCATACAAGAACAGTATATGGTTCGACTTATGCAGCCTTTCCAAATACACATCCAGTGTATTTGACTTCTATGTATCAAAAGTGTCCTAAAGAAGCTGACTATTTAGAGATATTCAAGTTCAATTATTCTTTGATTAGACAGTATGTGCATCCACAGGCAACAGAAGCAAAGTCGACAAGAAAATCGAAATTAAAACTTATGCCTGAAAAGGTTCCTGAGCCTTCATCGTCTTACACAAAGACTGAACCAGAATATCAGTGGAACCTGGAGGAGTTCGTATCCACTCTCCAAATGAGCCAAGCTCTCCACAATGACAGTCTCATCCTTTTACTTCTACTGGAAAGGATAAAGCACCCATGCCAGAGTTCATTGCAACTCTTAAGACACAGAATGTAGTATAATCAACTTCTAACTCAGATCAATTAGATCCACAATCAGACGCTTACTTTGGAGTTTCTGAAATATCTACATCATCGTCAGAAAACATTTTCGAACCTTCAACAGATGACTCAGCACAGCTTGCTGATCTTTCTGAACTATCCAAAATTCTCATTACGATTCCTAAACCTACTGAAGAACAACCTGATATAAGTGAAGCAGAATCCACAGGTACTGAACATTTCATACCTACACCAGCACCATAAGCTGATCTAACTGCACATGATACACGATAGACCAAACCTTCTTCTAGTCCGTGGTTTACATTTGATGATCTTCCACCTAAAAAATGGAGAGATCGATTACATGAATTTGGTTCATGGATTGATTTGCAGATGATTCGACCTAATCATCCTTTACAGGAGATTTTGTCTGAGTTTACTTCTTGTTTCACTGGTACTTTGCGAGAATGGTGGCAAAGTATAAATGATTGTCAACGACTTCAGTATATTCAAGTTACTACAGCTGGAGCTCTCCTTGGAATCATTCACAAAGAATTTATTGGTGACTTTCAACTGATTGACAAGCAGATCCGTTAGGAATATTTCTCAATGAAATGCTTTGATAAGCGTGATATCCAGAAACATTACAAGAGAATGACGAATAGGTATTATCTCTTGAATGGATGGAATGATATTAATCTTCGTTATACTTTTATTTCATCATTTGCAGATGAATTACAACCAGAGTTACAAAGGACCATAGTTTCTCTACAACATGATATGACAAATATATCTCTTGAAGAAATCTATCAACTTGCTTTATCGTCTCTTGATAAGCTATGTGATCAATATGCCTTATTCAAGAATATCATGAAAGGCGGTCTAATCCTAATACAGGCTTGCAAGAAGCCTTATCTCCAGATCAAATGCAAAGATAAAAAGACTTGTGAGTGTCAAAGCAAGAAGAAAGCTCATCTTCGTCAAGTCTATTTTAGGAGAAAGTTTCGCAGATCTCAAGATGATCATAAACCTCTATGACGAACATATGGTGGAAAAGATGGGAAGAAGAAAAGGTTTATGAGATTCTTTAAGAAGTCCTCCCATTGACAGAAAGTTACTCGATGTTTTCTCTGCGAATAGCATGGACACTTTGCACGAGAATGTCCTCACAAATCTAAGAAGGATATCAAGTTGTTAAAACATATAGAATCATTTCTTCCATTACATTCTTCCATCAAATTTGAAGATCTTATTGTGGAACAATCTCAGGAAGACGAGGACACTAAGTTTGTTGTTTTTGTTTCTACAGAATCTGAATCTATTGATACACAATTAGATGATTCTATCTATATGCTACAGCAGACCTGTAAGAAGATAGATCGTACACAAGTTCTGAAGCCTTATGTCCAAATCCATGTTTTTCAACAGGACAAATATGATCGACCCATCAGAGCTATTGCGTTTATGGATACTGGATTTTGTCGTACGATCATGAAGCCCAATATTTTGCCTTCTGACTTATGGATTTTCCATGAAGAATATTTCATAACAGCTGATGGCAATTCCTTCAAGATAGGGCTTATTTCAAAAAAGAGAATCAGTCTTCAATTCTTTTCTCAGTGTACAGTATAGATCAAAGTTCTTGGCAGTAACCTACCTGGCCCAGACATCTTAATTGGAATGGATGTATATAGTAAAGTTTCACCTTTGCAAATCTTACCCACAGGCCTCAAGTATCGAAACCTCTTCATTCCATACACTGCTCTTACTAATGTGTTTGAACTTAGCTCAGTTTCTACACAGTACACTGCAATACGAGATAAACTATTGGAATATTGTCCTGAATCTCATACACACTTTACTCATCCATATCCTCTGTGAAAAAATGTTGACTTTTTTATAAGTCTCTCATTTAAGAAAAATGAGGATATCAACCCCACAAAAGCAACTCATCTAGGGATGAACCCTGACAATTTGAAGCTCGCATAAGATGAGTGTGCTATCCTACTGAAACAAGGATTGATCGAGCTTACCAAGTCAGATTGGGCATGTCAAGCGTTCTATGTTAACAAACGTTCAAAGCAGAAACGTGGAAAAAAGAGATTAGTCATTGACTATAAACCTCTGAATGCTTTCCTGTAAGATGATAAGTTTCCACTTGCTAAAATCAGTACACAGGTACTATTTCTTAAGTTAGTTGTTATCAATTCAAAGTTTGACCTTAAGACAAGTTTTTGGCAATTGGGTATTCACCCTGAAGAATGTTATAAAACTACATTCTACATTCCTAATGCACAGTATCAATGGACTGTTATGCCATTTGGACTTAAAGTCGCTCCATCACTAGTTTAACGACCCATTACCAAGATCTATGAGTTTATCCTCTACAGTGCACTGATTTATATTAATGACATCTTCTTGTTCTCAAGGACCCATGAGAAACATCAGGCCCTGTTATCAAAATTCTTGGATCTTACTCAACAGTATGGTATTATTCTTTCAGCCTAGAAAAGTATTATTGGCACTACAGATATTGAATTTTTGGGTATGCAATTCAAAGATGGATTCTATCAACCTAGTCTATATACAATTTCCATATGAAAAGCTCACTATTAAACAGATACAACAATTCCTTGGGATTGTTTATTATATCTGAGATTTCATTCCCCACATGGCGGCATTTACTTCATGCTTATCCAAACTTCTAAATAAGAATCCACCATCTTGGACTTTGGAGCAGACCACAACTGTCAAGCATCTCAAGCAAATCTATTAGAATCCTCCACCTTTCAAGATTCTTGACGATAGACAACCCAGTTCATCCAACACTACTACCTTGCTGACATAACATTCACCATGGCCTCCTGATCACATCTTCCCATGGTTTCTACATGTTTTCCCTCATTATAAAGATTTCCTTCAGCAAAGTTTTTCAACATCGTGTGAGCAAGTTTGTACTTATACTCTTATGGCTAGTTCTTCCCTCTTTGCTTTCACAAAAAAGTCTTTTCCTCCTCTTACCAGAATGCCAACTAGTGTGTCTCAAATAGCTTCTTTTTGCCATATGAGTTTGTTTTATTACTTATATTGTTCACTTCTTGAACATACTCTTGTTGGAAGTCCTACTATGTTTAATCTCAAAGCACCATACCTAAATATGATGTCGTTATCAAACACACTCTCTGAAAATACATTATCGTATTTATGGGCATTATCTTCTCTCTGTGCCTATGCTGTTTCTTTTTCTCCTCTAGAGCTTTACCAGCATCTCTGTGGCATAAACAATGGAAGTTCTTTGTTATGGACTTTTCTTAAAAGGTTTTAACCTTTGGATCATTGGAAGCATCAGTGTGCTAACATTATTTTTCAACATCGTCTTCAAACATCTTCTACAAGACGACAATCTACCCATTGCTTCTATGTCATTCATCGTCCGTATCGTGAACATACCACTGGTGTTCTTTACAGTGAGCCATATGTCCAACATTATCATACATCTCTGTATTGGCCACGACGTCAGAATAATGCTTTGTTAGCTCTTCGAGATTTTCTTAAAGAGATTAACCATTTTCCTGACCCACCAGTTCTATCCACATCTATTGGACCCTACCCTAGAGAATTCATGCCTGGTGAACCAGAAACACCAGAAGTAGATATGTCTAGTTCTAATAGTCCTCAGTATGACACAGATGATACAGTTTCTAATGTTGCAGGTCCTTCACAACTACACAACTCTGCTTTTCAGGATGCATAAAATCCTAATGATGATTCATATAGCCCTAATGAAGCTAAGTTAGATCAATTCCTGCATTACCTCCATTAATGTAAGCTAAGTAAATGACACAAACCATCATGACAGCTCAAGTGATCCAGACTCTTCGTCTAATCTTCAATCTTGGCACGAATCTATTTGTGACCAATAATGTCCTAGAAGCCTTGGATCCTCATCATCTAAGGAGACACATCTTTTGAGGAGTTTTGTCCTTAAAGTAACTTTGATATTAAAGGTTTCTTTGTGGTCCCCATAATCACTATTCCAATATCCCTTTTTTGTCGTAATATTGTTTGCTTTAACACTTTTGTAAAAGTAGTTTACTTTTTTACTGTTTACTTTACGAATTTTGTGAAAATAGATTCCTTTATGATAAGGTTACGTAAAGTTGTCATTATTATGTTTTCCAGTACAATTACGTTTGTATCCCTTGCTTCACTTATAAAAGCAAGGCTCTTCTTCAGTTGTAAGCAAAGGTCATTTGTTTTTAGATCTCCTTTGAAGCTTAGTAAATGAATAGAAGTTTGTGCGTTTAAACTTCTCTCTTCCCTGAAAACTCGTAGTCTTATAATGTTTCTCTTTTCTTGGTATTGTGATAATATGCTCTACACTCCCCTCTTCTGAGGATCTTGTGTATCAGAACGTCTAGGACAGTTTAGGACTGTATTCTTCCAAACAATTCCGTTGTGTATTGAGATTAGAACTAACGTGGAAAGAAAGTAGTTACTGAGGGAGTAAGGTTCCTAAGAGGAAGGATGAGAGTTGAAACCATTAAAGCCAAGGGGCCGTGTTAGGGTGTGTTGTCTCGTCTGTCATACTTGGAACCTACAAATAACAGTAGGCTCCAGTTCACCTTTGGAATAGCGTATAGTCTCCAGAAAGGTGTTGTTTGAGGGATGGTATCGTATGTCTAGGACATATTGGTCATACTTCGTGTACGTGTTCCCTAATTTCCCTGTGTCTCTGCCTTTTACTTGAGTTTTGCATAGCTCTTGTGGTGGGTATGCCCAGTGCTGTAAATATGCAGCTGTAATTATACTGAGTACATAACTAATTTTGTTCTTTACGTAACCAACTCTATTCCACGTAATCAACGAACTTTGTTGTCTTAATCGTTGTTCGCTGGCTGTGCCTGCGTTTTGAGCTTGGATTCATCTGCTTCATTGGTTAGGCTGAGGTCAGGCTAGACTGAGCTATATAATTACTTCCATCCCCGAGAACATCCTTGGCCTCAAGGATGAAGCCTGGATATTCGATCTTAAGATCCTCATAATTCTCCCATGTAGCATTGTCTGGACTTTGACCTTTCCATTGAACCAAGGCCTATGAGATCAACTGATTACCCTGAAAAATTTGTCGTTGACCCAAAATTGTAAGAGGAACTAACAATCGGTAGCCTTCAATAAAGTCGTCAGGTAAGGGAAGTTGTTGTGCCTTAGGGTCTTCTCGGCATTCTTTCGGTAATGGAACATGGAATACATTGTGAATATGAGCAGTAGGTGGCAAGCTAACTTTGTACGCAACAGGACCCACACAATCAACAATCTCAAATGGTCCATAAAATCATTTAGAGAGCTTATTAAATATGGTACGCATAACTGATTGTTGTCGGTAAGGCTGCAATTTGACAAACACCCAATCACCTAGCTTGAATTGTTTGTCCATCCTCCCTTTATTGTGATGTTGCTTCATGCAATTTTGTGCACACGTGAGGTTCGCTACTAACTGTGGAAGAATCTTGGAGTGCTCAGAGAGCACAAAATCTACAGAATTAATCTTTGAAGTGCCTTGCAAGTAATGCTTGAGTTGAGGAGGGAGGTGCCCATAAATAGCTTCAAAGGGTGTCATATTAATGGCTGAATGTAGAGAGGTGTTATAGTGGTATTCAGCCCAAGGAAGGAATTTAAGCCAGGTCTTTGGATTATCATTCACGAAGCAGCGAAGATAGTCTTGTAAGCATCTATTATGTCTGACCATCTGATTGAGGATGGTATGCTAAGCTAGTGGACATGTGGGTACCCTGAAGCTTAAACAATTCTTTCCAAAATGCACTAATAAAAAGCAGATCCCTGTCAGAGACGATATCTTTAGGAAACCCGTGGAGACTGCAAATTTCCTTAACAAAAATGTCAGCTAAAATTGGAGCTGAAAAGCTTATAGGTAGTGTAATGAAGTGAGAGTATTTTGACAAGCGATCTACAACCACAAATACCACCGTTTTGCCTTAAGAAGGAGGCAAGTGTGTCACAAAATCCATTGAGATAGATTCCTAATTTGTTGTGGAATCTTTAGTGGTTAGAGTAGACCGAAGGGTGTTCTATTAGGACTCTTTACTTGTTGGCAGATGCTGCACCCCTAAATATAACGTTCAACATCACGTTGTAATTGTGACCAATAAGAAGTAGAAGAAATGTGGGCAACTGTGCGATTGATACCTACGTGTCCACCGATCATAGAATTATGGAATTCACGCAAAATTAATTCTTGTAAACCAGATTCAGTGGGGATGTAAATACGGTCTTTAAAAAATATAAGACCATCTTGCAATTTATAATGAACATAATCCCTTGGGATTTGTTCGATGGCTTTCATTAACGTGGTAAATGAAGAATGAGTAGTAAGGAATCATCTTAAGATTGCCAAGAAGTCGTGAATGGGTCGAGATACATGCATAACCGTCAGCTCGCCTTCATAAACTCATGAGAGAGCATCAGCTGGCTCGTTTTCACTACCAGGTTTATAAACATTGTCAAAATCATAACCCAGTAATTTGGAAAGCAAGTGTTGCTAATCGGGAGTTTGAATGGTCTGGATGATGAGGCTTTTTAAGGGTTGATGATCAGTTTGGATGATGAAGTGAGTACCCAAAAGGTACTGTCATCATTGTTTAATAGCCAAGGTAATGGCATACATTTCACGTACTATGTCGAAGCTTTGAGCTTATGCCTAGGTAATTGTTTGCTATAATAAGCAATCGATTGATTCTCTTGAGTAAGGACTGCCCCTATCCTAGAAGCATCTGTTTGTACCATAAATGTCTTGGAAAAATTGGGAAGTGTTGAGACGGGGTTGGACATTAATGCTTGCTTCAAAACTGTGAAGGCCTGCTCTGCTTCAGAATTCCAAAGGAAGGCTTCCTTTTGTAGTAGCTTTGTGAGTGGAGAAGCCAACGTGGCATAATGTTGAACAAATTTTCGATAGTACCCAGCGAGGCTAAGAAATCCTCGCAATTTCTTGACAGTCGAAGGAGAAGATCACTCCTGAATAACAGCAATCTTGTTATCATCAACTAAAACGACCATGGCAGAGATAACGTGACCTAGATAAATCAAGGAAGAGCGGGCAAAATCGCATTTACTCATTTTAATATAGAACTGATGTTGGTGCAGGAGTTGAAAGACATGAGATAAATGTTGTAAATGAAGCATGTTTGATGCACTGTAGATTAAAATATCATCAAAAAAGAGGGACAAACTTCCTCAAAACAGTGCGAAAGAGTTCGTTCATCTCATATTGAAAAGTTGAGGGCGCATTAGTTAATCTAAATGGTAAAATAGTGAACTCAAAGTGTCCGTTATGAGTTCGAAAGGCAGTTTAATGAAGATCCTCTGGATGTAAACGTAATTAGTGGTAACCTGCATATAGATCAAGCTTAGAAAAAATGATGGCACCATGTAATTCATCAAAGCGTTCCTCTGTAGTAGGAATGGGATATCGATCTCGTACTATGACAGCATTCAAAGCATAGTAATCAAGACAGAATCTCCACGTGCCATCTTTTTTTTAACTAAAAGTACAGAGAAGAATAAGAGCTGGTGCTTGGTTGAATAATGCCATCAGCAAGCATCTCGCGAACAAGTCTCTCAATTTTCGATTTCTAAAAATGAGGGTATCTGTATGGGCGTACAATTACTGGGGCAACACCAGGCTGTAAAGGAATGCGATGTTCAAGCTTGCAAAAAGGTGGTAATCCTTGGGGAGTAGAAAAAAGAGTAAAAATATCTTGTATTAGAGTATAGAATTGCGAACGAAAGGCAGGAGACAAATCCTCCCCAACGCGAACCGTGTTGGTGTCCAACGTTGAACTGACAATCAAATGATAATAAGAGGAAATAGAATGAGGACGATGATATCGCTGAACCTGTCCCAATGTCATGGATGCCAGTGCAGTAGGTTTGATACCATATAAAGTCAGTTGTTTGCCATCCTGTTCAAGTCTCATCCATAGATTGGTATAATCAAAAAGAACAAATCCCACAACAGCAAGCCATTATACACCTAAGACAAGGTCTGCACCATACAATGGATGTAAGTAGAAATTAATCATAAAACAATGGTCCTCCACGTCAATAAGGATTTGAGTACAGAGCACAGAACATGACAAATTATCACCGTTTCCAACCGTAACATTCATCTACTGGGAATGTTGAATAGGAAGTTTCAAATATTGGGCAACCCTTTCCTGTATGAAATTATGGGTCGATCCTCTATCGATCAAAATAAGAACGGATCGGCCATGGATAGTACCTTGAAGGCGCAATGTAGAAGGAACAAAATGGCCCTCGAATGCGTGTAAAGTGATGATAGGAAGTGGATCCTCACTTGCAAGGACTGGCGCAGGGTCAATTGTGTTAACAAGTGCAATATTGATATCATCCCATAAAGAATTATCAACCTAATCATCAGCAATTAAACTGTGAAATTGTTTGCGTGTTGTCACAATTAAAACAAAGTCCTTTGGCACGAAGAGCTTCCATTTCTGCTGTTGTTAAACGCTTAACAGGTATCTTTGGTGAAAATGGTTTAGTAGGTTGGGAAGTTGGTGGTGGAGGGTATGAACGAGGTAAGGGCAAAAACCGAGTGGAAAAAAGTTTATCTTCGATCATTCGTGCCATTCTAATAGCCTCCGAGAGATCATAAGGCTTTAAAATATAAAGCTCCTGTTTGATCTCGTCCTTTAAACCCAAGATAAAGCAATTGAGTAAACTGGTAGCACTGAGGCCATTGATTCGGTTGGATAAAGATGCGAACTCTTGCATATAAGTGCTAACCGACGTCACCTGTGACAGTTTAAACAATAGAGCTTCATGATTAATAAATGGAGAAGGGCCAAAACAGACCTCTAGTTGGCGCATCAAATTAGTCCAGGTAAGAAATGTTGGATTTGAAAATTCAGCAACACCATCGCCCGACTACAGTGGAATCTCGAGGTTGGGTAAACGTGGCAATGTGTATAATAGATGCTCCGGAACGTCCCAAGACGTTGCATGAGGGGAGTGCGAAGAGCTACTTGGTAAGCTTGGTGTGATCGGGGTAGGTAACAAGCCTAGTTGTGAAGAAGAACCAGGAATGAGAACTGGTGGTGGCGAAGGGTTGAGCACCAATGTTTGTTTCTCTAAACGTGCGAGAGACTGACACATGGACTCCAATGTTTACGTGATCCAGTTATTGGTGTTACTATTGCGCAAAAGTTCTTCAGATTGTTGCTGCATTGTCGTAGAATGTTGTTGGACAGTAGTCTGCATCTCACGCAAATCTTTAGCTAGATTATTGATCGATTCTTCTAAAGCTTTATAACGGGTGGTAGTTCCCTCGGTCATGCTGGTAAGAATGACTCAATGAGAGCACCAAATGGTAGAGCATTGATAATAACAATAAGAACATAGTCAAACAGGGTAAGAAGAGAGTAGGAGAAAAGAAGAGAAAGGAGGCAGAAGGATTTGTTAAACCATGCATGTCTTTTCGTACGCACGCTATTCATTTAATACTAGAGTTAGTTACAACAACTGTAAATTTGCAGATATAATTATACTAAGTACATACCTAATTTTGTCCTTTACATAACTAACTCTATTCCACATAATCAACGAACTTTACTGGAAATTTAAAAGATCAAACACTCTAAAATAATTCTGAAGTAGAACATACGAAGGAATATATAATTATTTTAGGATGTTTGTTATTTTAATTTATTAAATAATAAAACGTAGAATAATTACAATATATGTTAGTTACATAGCAAAAAGATTAATTTGACATAACTAGCTACTTCATCCATATTAACTAAGAACTTAACGTTAGTGTAGTTTTGCTAAAAATTGAAAGTTAAAATATTTAGCACTAATTTTTAAAGTCCAGGTTAGTATTGCGAAATTGAATCAAGTTTGGATTCTTTTTTTAGAATTAACAAGTTTGGTGATTTTTTGTCTATTGTAATTGGACCACTCATTCACTAGATAGTTGCTTTCTTAAAGATTGATAGGGCAATTATCAATTGTTGTTGAGAGCGATTAGAACAATCAAAATTCCTGATCACTTGAAATGTAGTTAATATGGAATAGAAAGAGATTTGAAAATGGTCTTTACAACTATTAATTTCTAATCTTCAAATTGGAGACGACGAAGGAAAAAACAATTATCTCTAATATGCAAAAAGTTGTCTTCTTTAATTTTATTTAGATATTAAATGTTAAATAATTTACTATTACATTCGGAGTTCTTACGAATACATGTTTGAATTGACTTTAACATATTTGAAAGGTAAGGATATTGTCTTCAAATATAAATTAAAAGAAAGTACAAGTAGGTAAGGCAATAAATATGTAGAGTATTCAAATATGTAGTATATTTAAATGTTTAGTGTTTGTGCATTTAATAATTGATAGGTCAATTGTACATATATGCATGTTTGCAAATATGCAATATGTGTGCAACCAAATGTTCAAGTATTTTACTTAATTCATATGCATTTCATTATTTATATCTAATTCATTTTTTTCTTTATTGTATTGATGTCTTAGTAGGGACTTTTGAAGGTTGTCAAGGCCTTACTCTATCAAGTAAAATATTGGATATATGCTAAACACGTCTATGCTAATTAAAGAGTTAGTAGATAGGTAATGACTTCAAGATCTAGTTATATATTAACACTTTTTAAAAATTTAATGACTAGTTACAGATATTGGAGAAGGATTTTTCATGCACTGTTTAAATATCTAAAGGAGACATAATGTAAGATATTCTTAAAGCTAAATAAAAATGATTGCATTGATAACATATGTGCAACATTTAATGGATGAAATTTAAAAACAAGATTAAAGTGAACCATTAGCATATTGGAATATATCAAAAAATGGTGATGAATATTATACATCAAAAGAGGAAATTTGATTCAAATTGACATCATAACTTTGCTCCGAAGACCATAGTTAAATTGGAAGAGAATAAGGAAAAGAGGTTTAAATGCTATACTGACTCAAATGAGTGGACATGAAATAGAGCATAAAGCATACATATTTTATGTGTAGTTTTCAAATGGGACTTCACATGTAGAGATTAGGACTTGACTAGAACACCATGTCCCTGTATGGTAGCAAACATTTATTGTAGTAAATTAAATATGATTGAATATATTAATAAGTGTTATAGTAAGAGACAATTTATACAATCATATGAGTACTCCCTTCAACCTTTGAATGGCAAAATATTTTGGCCATCGTATAAATTTATAAAAGTTCTTATAGTAAAGAGGTTATTTAGTCTCTAAAAACAACATAAGAAAGAGAGTTTTTTTTAATAAAGGAAAAAAAGCTTCATTAACCTATAATATCATTTAACATTACAGCTATGAAATCAGAGGGAGCATTGCCTGCTCTAATACTATGGTTAGAGAGAAATGAGGTTGCTTTAGCAAGGTAATGAGCAGCCTTATTGTAGACCGTTTAACAAAAACCAAAGAGACATCAAAAAGACTAGAAAGTAAAGCCTTGCAACTATCAATAACTTGTCCAAAATAAGAGGCCATTTGAACATTATTGTGCATTGCTTGAACCACAACAAGGCTATTTGTTTCCACCATAACATGTGTCCAATTTCTCCTTATCCAACTAAAGACCTCTTTTAAACTAATTGCCTCAGCCATCTCTGGTGTATGTCGTCCACGCCTATAAGAAGTAATTGCCTCAATGAGAGTACCACCGTGTTCTCGAGCGATGCCAACAAAACTGAAGCAGCCATTCTCATCAAACCAAATAGCATCTATGTTAATTTTGATTGAATTTTCAGCCGGTATAATCCAATGCTCCAACCCATCATTCACACCAAGATGAGACATAGATGTCTTTACTATGAGCACTAACCCATTGATTCAGAGAAATAAACGCCAAAGTCGCCACTACACTTGTAACATCCCACTACCATAGGGTACGTACCTAAGCTTTTAGGGACATAACCTACGATAATGGTATGTTGGAGCAATGGTAGAACTAACTGACACATGGCTTTAATCAGTATACTCGAAGGGCATTATCGTTCAAACATTTATTTCATTCATTGATAAAGTTTACACTGTTCTTCTCAACGATTACTTACAAAACTCTACACAAGTTTTAACCAAAGTTTCAAAATGACAACAAATATTTTCCTTTGGAGTCAGCCGATAGACCTCTGATTCATTTCTTTCTCTACTGAGACTTTATGTCCTGACTACACCTTAAATCTTCTGTCTCGTACCTGAAAAATTACAGTGCAAATTTTGATAAGTTTTGCAAACTTAATGAGTGAACCATCATCGATGAATTCACCGGATCACACAAATACCACACACATTTCACAGTTATCCATCCAAACAGATAAGCATGTATTCAGAAATGAGCATAACAGAAGATCGTTCATTACAACTTGCATATTGTTTACACATTTCGCACGTAATTGTATGGGACATGCATGAGACTCATATTCGTTCTTATTGTTGTGACTGAGAGCCTTTCACAGACATATACAGATGTTTTAGCCCTTAGGGCTCAATCAGAACATATTCACGGAGCATAGCTTAACGTGCAGAACAGATTTTTCATGGAGCAAAGCTTTACGTAGAAGCGCTTCTAACTGGCATCTCAAGTTACAACGTCTTTATCTTAGCATGCATTTTATGAAATGCATCAAATCCTGAACAGATCTTGAACAGATCACACACAAAATCTTATACAAATGTTTAGATGATAGTTCATACTCATTGGACCTCAGTCCGACATTCAGCTATTGCTGAGAGTCAGAAATTCATATCAGAATATCAAATCAAACACTTCCAATACATGCTCAACTATCAAACTCCTTGGACCTCAGGTCCGGCATCCAGAAGCATCACGCAAAACAGTTCAATACACACAATCATATAATCCTAGGAATCCATCTAGGTTGACTCACAGTACGCTCTCAGAAGTTATTGCCTGGATGGTCCGGCAATGTCCGGCTGTAGTCCGACGTGCTCCTCTAAAACCGACAAAACATATTCACGATTATCATCTTCTGTCCACCGTACTAAACATATCAATGCATATGCATGTGCAATGGCAATTTTGGGGTCTCTTCACAATCTCTTTCTCTCTCTTATCAAAACTTATTGTAACCATCAATCTCACAATCTAATTCTTATTGGCCTCTTAGCATGACACTCTCTCTGGCCTCTCGTAAACTTAGGGGAGTGCAATGGATAGAAGTTCAATTACGGAAGGTGCATCTTTACAGACGATGCGCCTTTACAGAAGAAGACGAGTCATAGAAGAAGATGGTTTACAGAAGGAGATGACGTCACCCAGAGGAAGCTGACGTCATCACAGAAGAAGTTTTCCTCTTAGCATAACTTTTTCTACAGAGATCGAATTCAATTGTTCTTTACATGATTCGACAGAGGGTATCAAGATATACAAATGTCATGAAGACTTCAAAGACCAATTTTATCTTCTGAAGGGTCAAAAATGGGACAGAAGATATGCGATGAACAGTGACTCAGAGGAAGTTTAGGAACAGTGACACAGTCGATGTTTTACTCTCGCCAAAATTTTCTCTAGGGGAATCGGATCAAGATGTCATTTATATAGTTTGAAAGAGGATTCCAAGATCTACAACTTTCATGAAGACCTCCGAGTCCAATTCTATCTTCTGAGAGGTCAACAATGGGACAGAAGATAGATATTAACGAACATAGAAGAAGCAAAACACAGAAGGAGTTTATGAACAGTACATATAGACGAAATTCATTCTTCTATGAACAGTGACATAGACGAAGTTCATGAACAGTAGCATAGACGAAGTTCATTCGTCTGTGAACAGTAACACAGACGAAGTTCATGAACAGTGGCATAGACGAAGTTCATTCGTCTGTGAACAGTAACACAGACGAAGTTCATGAACAATAACATAGACGAAGTTCATTCGTCTGTGAACAATAACACAGACAAAGTTCATGAACAGTAATATAGACAAAGCCAAAGATAGAAGAAATCATAAAACACAGACGAAGTAATACAGAGGAAGACGGCGTCACCCAGAGGAAGATGACATCATCACAGAAAAAACAATATAGAAGCAGTTTGGTCGTAGAGAAATCAAAACACAGACGAAGTTTGGTTCATATAAGAATGCATCTTGTCAATGATGCATCATCATAGAAGAAGGTAACTTATGACAGAGAATGACTCATAAAAGATGCATTTGCATCTTTAAGATAACTTGTCACAGAGAATGACGCGTAGAGGATGCATTTGCATCCTTACAGAGAAAGACGACGTCACCTAGAGAAAATTGACATCATCACAGAGGATACAATACAGAAGACGGGAGGGGCAGAACATATTATCTCTCGTGCCTATACGAATGCTACACATCATTTCTATTGCTATTACACTTCCAAACCTGCAAGGGTCATCTATACTACTCCCTCAGCTCCAAAACACCAAACGATTCCAAGAAGCCAAAACTCACATACATACCAAAATCACAGACTACTATTTATGCTCACATGTTATTTCTGCATTTTCTTTCTTCTGTGGTTACTTTTTTAACTTAACCAACCTCCAGAACCCGCATATCTATTCTCTCCACTATGAATCCCCTTTCATGCAGATATGTATATATCCAACATGCACATGCTTATCTATGCAGTGAATTGGCATCACAATGACTTACTTGCTTTACAGGTACTTCAACACCGAAAGTGGAAGTTTACTCCACAAAAAGCTGCTAAAGTGCTATTTGGTGATGAAGGTCAGGGGAAAGAGTTGCTATACAGAGTATTTCAGTAACTATGATATATTCTTCCCAACTTAAATAATATAATACGTGAGTTCATTCTATACCCCTCACGTGTACTATTCATCTTCACTGACTCACCATTTGTCATAATGACAACCTGAAATGGAGCCTTCCTAACTTAAACAATATTATCACCATGCTCCTCACGTGTACTATTTATCACCATTGATTCACCATTTGTCATAATGACAATTTGTCATACTTATCCGGAAAATGCCAAATGAAAGCATATATATTTGGATGAATGTGCCAACCGATATATAAGTCACAATTAACTTATTTCTAAGGTCCATTTAGCTTAAGTCATATAAATGTCTCATAATTATGTGTTCTAGCCGTATATATAGGAGACGAGATGTTACAACACTAGACAAAAGAGACTTGTTCTGCCAAACCTTCTCATTCCGAACCTTCCAAATTGCCCAACAAATCATGATGAGCCGC
This sequence comes from Erythroxylum urbanii, assembly GCA_027568935.1. Taxonomy (NCBI): domain Eukaryota; kingdom Viridiplantae; phylum Streptophyta; class Magnoliopsida; order Malpighiales; family Erythroxylaceae; genus Erythroxylum; species Erythroxylum urbanii. Next base: position 11,690,518 of record JAOQML010000196.1, on the reverse strand, counting down.
AGTCTGTTCTCCATACCCACCCTCTCAAAAGCCGTAAGCAACGCTCATAAACGACGCCTCACCACCTACAGGGACCACCATACCAGCCTGGCTCCAACAACTGACCGCAAATGGGCACGAAACCAAGCAATGTAGAATAGTTTCCACACCCAAATCACAACAAGGACACATAGTATCGATATCAACATGCTTGAGACGAAGTTGAAACTTGGTAGCAAGACTACCTGTTACTGCACGCCAGACCATGTTCTTCGCTTTTGGTGGAACTTTGAGCTCCCAAAAACCACGCCAAAAACTAGCATTCTCCTCCGCCCCATTATGGTTTCTAGCTTCTTGAAGTGCTCTGTAAGCACTCTTGACTGTATAGTGCCATGTTCTATCCTTGCCCTAAAAAACAATATCATCACTCAAACCACTACCAATCAGTATAAATAAGATAAGAGCAGCATCCCTTTCTTCAAACAAATCCTGACTACCTCCTCATCCCATGCACCACCCTCTACTGTAAACAAAATGTCGATTTTATTAGACACATGTGCAGGATGTCTAGATACTACATACGAGTTCCCTTCCTCTGGAAGCCAAGGATTACCAATGATATTAACCCATTTCCCATTACCAATTTTCCACCTCCCTCCCTTACGAACTAGACTTTAGGACTCAAAAATACTCTGCCAAACAAAACTTGGGTTATCTCCCAACTGAGCATCAAGAAAATTACCTTGAGAGAAATACCGTGCTTTGAAAACTTTTGTCACCAAAGAGGCCTGTCGAACAAACGATTGCCATCCCTGCTTGCCAAGCATAGCCAAATTACAATCTCGAAGGTTACGAAAACCCAACCCCCTCTCCCTCTATGTCTCGACATCCTCTCCCAACTCATCTAGTGACTACCATGTCTATTAGATGAATTATTTTGCCACCAGAAATGACTCATCTTTCTTTCCATATCCTTACACATTTCCGAAGGAAGCAAAAAAAACAGACATGGCATAAGATGATGAAGTCTGCGCTACCAACTTGATCAATACCTCCTTTCACGCATGAGACAAAAGCTTCTCATTCCACCCTTGAATTCTCTTATGCATCTTGTCCTTAAGGAAACCTAAGATGACTAATTTATTCCTTCCAATGATATTCGGCAAGCCCAAGTACATACTAGTATCATTTGCTTCACCAATCTCCAAGACTGAACAAACTAACTGTGTCATCACCATAGTTGTGTTCTTGCTAAAGAAATAGAAGACTTCCCAAAGTTTATCTTCTGACCCGAAGCAATCTCAAAACAACGAAGCAAATTAACCACTTGAACAGCTCCCCCCTCAGTTGCTTGACAAAACAGATAACTATCATCTGCGAAGAGCATATGAGACACAAATGGTGCGCCTCTAGCAACTTGGCACCCTCTCAGCGAACCTCTACTCTCATACTTACGAATCAAAGCTGAAAAGCCTTAAGCACATAGAATAAACAAATAAGGAGATGAGGATCTCCTTGTTTAATAATCCTAGAGGGAGTTATGGGATCCATCTCTTTCCCCCCATGGACCACCGTATACTAAACTGAACACACACAAGCTAATACTAACTCCACCCAACACTCCATTCTACCAACACTGCATGCAAGAAAGACCACTCTGTACGGTCGTAAGCCTTGCTCATATCAAGCTTTACTGTCGTAACCCCTTCCTTCCCATTCTTCTTCCTCTTCATATAGTGCATAATCTCGTAAGCCACCATAACATTGTCTGAAATAAGGCGACCTAGAATGAAAGCACTCTAAGTATCTACAACCACTTGCCCAAGCACTCTCTTCAATCTATTCGCCAAAACCTTTGAGATAGCTTTATACAAGACATTACAAAGTGATATAGGCCTGAGATCACCTATACTCCTCGGACTCTTCTTCTTAGGAATCAAAACAATATTAATGTCATGAAGTCCCGCAGGAAATCGACTAGTAACAAATGTTGTTCGCGCCAACTCCACCATATCTTTGCCAACAACGTTCTAAAACTTCTGATAGAAAGCAGGAGTCATCCCATCAAGCTCCGGAGACTTATCAAGATGCATCTGAAACACTACCTCTCTCACCTCAGCCTCCTTAACTGGTGCCAACAACTCAAAGTTCTGCTCATGTGTGATCGAAGGAACAATGCGGCCCTTGACCTCACTAACCTCTGTAGCTGAGGTAGTAAACAGCTCTGAGAATTACGCAATAACCACACTCCCCAAACCAGTATCCCAAGTGATTCAATTCCCGCATCATCCTTAAGACTCTGAATAAAATTATTCCGCCACCTGGTACTTCATGCCACCAACTTTAAGCCAAAGTTGTTTAGATCTCTGGCGCCAAAAAACCTCCCTTTGAGTAAGAATCTTAAACAGATTACGCTCCTCTAACTTATACTGCGACACAGAAAAATCATCCTTTCTATGCTTCAACTGCTTAACAATGCTCTTAGATCTCGCTATTCGCCTCTTAAAATCACCGGTAAAATACTTCCCCCATTCTCCTAACCTTTTGGCACAAAACTGAATTTTACTTTAGATATTATGACCAACACAACAACCCTAACTATCTTACATAATTTACAAACAAAGAGGGTCACGAACCCAAGCATTTTCTAACTTAAATTTCCTTGCCCCAATAGTATGGTGATGTACATGAGGGTTAAGTAAATAGGGCAATGATCAGAAGTAGAAATTTCCAAATTAAATAATTTCATCAAAGGAAAAAGATTAAGCCACACTTGAGAAGCAAGAGCTCTACGCAATCTAACCTCAATCCAATTTGGAGTACCCCTAATCTTTCCCCACGTAAAAGGATACCCTTCTAACTCTAAATCCAAAAGAGAACAATCGGCCAAGGCTTCCTGAAACCCATCTATCAACCATTGAGGATAAGGCGCTCCAACTCTTTTATCTTCTTGGCTATACACGTTATTCACATCACCCATCAAAACCCACGACATAGAAGACATTCCAGCTAAATGACGCGTCAAGTCCTATGTTTGTCTTCCTAAACTTCTATCAGGTTCACCATACAAACCAGTAAAACAATAGGTCTCAACCCCCTCTGAACGAATACAAACATCAATATACGACCTTGAGTAACTCAACAACTTAAGCTCCTCCTGCCACCGCCACAAAAGAGCAACATTGTCACTTTTCCCTTGCGAGTCAACAAAAAATAGGCCCTCAAAGCCTAAACTACGCTTAACTCGTTCCATTATGTCACGCTTACAAAGAGTTTCACACAAGAAAATGAAAATATTCTTCTTTTGGATCATAAGATCCTTAAGGAATTGAATAGTCTATAAGTTCCCAAGCCCACGACAATTCCAGCTGAGAATACTCATAACTGAGGGCGGACCCGCACTCCAAGGCCCGCCAAATTCAAGTTTTTTGAAAGCCCACTTGTCACAAGGGCCATGTTCACATCAATGTCTAATTCCCCCTCTTCCCCTGTGCGACGTCATTTAGGGTCCACCACAATAAGAGCCCTACTTCCTTCTTCACTCACCACACGCTTGCTCACATGTTTCTTTCTCTCCCCCAAAATAACATGTTGACTTCCCATACTAAGACCACCACTCAATACACGATCTCCCCTTAATGACATATTTATTTGCCCGATTTGACTCCCACGATCACTGCCATATCGCCAATAATTACAGTAGTTTCCTTATGCATCTTGTCCACCACTCCGTCGGTCGCCATACCACCCAAAATACTCCTTGGGCGAAGCCATTTTGACCCAACCATGGTGAACTGTCTTCTCGGAGGAGCTCAAAGCCATGTGCCATATGGTCTCGTGATGCGCTCTAATGGAGTATCAAACAAACGAGGACAAAACTTATCGAAATCCCCAAGAAATCTGTAAATAAAACAAAAGGTCGAGAGATGTTCATACTTAAAATTCACCCAAAACTCCATCCCACCCTTTCTTATTTTCATCTTTCTCTTTAACGGAATATCAACATCAATTGTAACTCAAACCTGGAAGTAATACCGCCATACACCAGTGAAATTATTATTATCCATCTCCACAATAGTCCCAACATAGTTTCCAACATCCCAAACTACTCGTTCTGTTTTGAATCCGGACTAAATATCATGTAATTGCACCCATAAATCTAGTTTGTTCAACTGCAGGGGATCATCACCTTCTTTAAGACGTGTAAAAACTAATTGCATCCGATTATAGGTCCATGGACTGCCCGCAATCACCCTTGCAATATCCACCTCGTGATAAAATTGAAACAAGAAAAGATTATATTCCAACTCATTCACATAAATACCTTTTCCCGGTTGCCATAGAGATGCAATCATCTATTGCATATGTTGAACCTCAATATTCCTATCAGTTAGGAACCGCCCCACTAAACACCAGCGAGGGTTAATACTATTCTCCTCCAATGCCTCAAGATCATCCTTATACGCCAAGCCTCCCACCTCCTCTTCCTTGAGATTGCTATTGGCATATTGCTCTTCCAACTCACGTACCCCTCGGCAGCTGGAAGCCATGACAAACACCACACAAACGAACACACAAAAACAAATCTTATGAAGAGAGACACGCAAACTACTTTTGATTATGATAACGTAGACTTTGTTTTCCAAAATCTTATTTTTCTTGCTCAGAAGAAAGAGAGGTTTAAACAACTAAAGATAGAAAAGATGGTTTGGGCATTGAAGGATTATAAGATATACTAAGGGCAATATTTAAGGACATAACTAAAAAGACAAAAGGTATCTCATTTAATTTTGATTATGAATTTTGCATAATTAAAAGTTTTCATCGACATTTTAATCATTAAATAATAATGTAACAAGGAAGAAACATTTTGAAAATAATTAACATTGCTAAAAATAGAGAAAATAATCTCCCAAAGCTTACAAGTACAAGAAACATCACGTAATAAAGCTAACTAGTTAAATTAATTCACAAAATGAATAAGTTAGAGGCCAATAGGGACAAATTTGAATGTAAATCAAACAAACAAGTTAGTGATAAATTAAAGACAAAAGGAAGAGTTAAACAATAAGGAAGGGTTTTAAAGCCTTTAGGTTATGGAGTACACTATAATGAAACAATCACTCTAATAGAATATCATGTAAGTGTTGTATATTATTGATAAAGAGCATGATTGTGTAAATTAATTTGTGAGTCTTATACAAGAAAGACATTTAGTTCATATATTAACTCCTAAATTACATTCACGAGTAATCACACAAGAGTCAACTTGTGCAACTACATCATCCACAAATCTTAAAAAGAAGAGACTTAGACAATCCAAAAATTAGAGACAAAATATTGCATAGTTTTTTAAAGATCTATAATAATGTTATTTTTTAAAATGTAATTACAATTTTGGAAAAATTTCTTAGACAAGTTAATATTGTCAATAACGTTATTACAACACCTTTAATGTTATAGACATTCATTTTACGAATATTATCAATTCATGTACATGTATATGCTACTTATTTACTGCTTAGAACTCCACTTTATGTTTCCTAATTTGAATTTTCTCATCTCACATGTAATGTTTAATATGGGTGCATTTCATAAACAAAAGACTAATATGAGTTATAGGCATTTAATTGATAACTAAAATTAACAAGCTAACATTTTACATTAATATTGTGTGAGATCTAAATGTGTACCTCTTTAAAAATCCTAAAAATTGTAGGCCAATTTTTTCTTACTCATATCTATAACAAAAACTTGTTATAAAGCTTCTCCATAGTAAGTATATACTAAGAATCAAATCATATATATTAGCTTGTATAAGTTGTCAAGTTTCATATCTTTTCCCCTTCACAAACAAGTTTCAACTTGGAGAGCTCCCCTTCATTTTGGTCATATGATCCTTTATTTTAAATTGTTTTTGGCAAAGGTTACTTGGTTTTCCTTCCAACACACTAATTTCATAATATAATTCCTTTATTTTTTTCCCTTCAACTTTGTGTTCTCTTCTTATCTAAGTGCGAAGAACCCTTGAGATGACTACGATGAGCACAAATCTCACTCACCAACCTAAACGACAAGCAAAAATTCGAATATGAGATCAAAGTATCACCTTCTGGTGAATATTATTGTTAAGGATTCTCCACTTTACTTAATTTGCTCAAATCATGCTTTGAGTTTTGGGAACTAACCAAGTTTTATCACTTATTGAGTTGTGATTTTCATAATATGGAATCATTCGTTCGTGACTTGTCTAACTTTATTCAAAATTTTATGCTAAATTCAATGATAAGTAGAAATTATAACATATTTTATACATTTATTTAATATTGTTTTAAATCATTTATATAGTACATTTGGGTAAATAATGTTACATTTTTTATTAATAACTCAAGATATTTGGTTTCATATTTTATCTAAAAAGAGATTAATTATATTAAATAGTTTTTAGGTTTGATGAAGAAAATAAAAAACGCAACATCTAGTAGAGAAGATAAAACGACAGCAACAAAAAGACACTGCTGGGAGGAACAAAACGACGAGGAAGCAAGAGCAAAATGTCGAGTGCAAGGAGAAAGCAGCGGCTGGACAAACGAAATAAAACGCACAGCCAGGAGAAGAAAACGGCAGAAGCAGAAAACCCACCACAAAACGACAGCGCAGAGAGGAGCACAATAGAGAAAAATCAGCAACTAGTGGACAACCCAAAACGACAACGCAAAAGAGGAGAACCAGCAGTAACCCAAACACGCAGGCATAAACGCCAATAGTCAACAAGCAACAAGCCAAGCGGTAGAGTCCAGAAAGCAGCAGAGAACCAGATGAGAAAAAAAAAAAAAAAACTCAAAAACGATAACACATCCAGCAACGACTTCATCTCAATGAAAGATAAGAGAAATCTTCAGATCCATTTGAACTGGATTTGATAAGAGTAAATCAACGGAAGCTTATCAGCAATTCAGAAATGTATGGGCTCTTAGAGTGTCTAGTGAGCCTATAAAAAGGTAGCCGTAGCAAGGAAAATAAAACGAGCAAGCAGTAACCAAGAAGAGAGTTTTCGAGAGGCGTGACACTCTTCTAAGGTAGGTTGAAGCTGGGAAATTGTCGTGAGGAGTGATTGGGTTGAAAGGTAACCAAATCCCACTTGTTTTTAGCCAGTTTAAAGCTGGTGGAGGGATTTTTCAAACCTTTAGGTTTGGTCCGGGTTATGAAATTAGAGCACGATAATGAGTTTTTTTTAATCCTAATTCTCCTTGTTTCTGATTTTCCATGTTTTAATTTACGATTAATTGTTGAAATCTAGTTTAATTAGGTTGTTTTAATTGTTTGTGATATTATTTTAATTAATTGATTACCAAGTCGATTTAATACTTATGCAATTGTTGAAATTTTGACATTAAATTTCAGTTGTTGATTGTGTTTATTTCAACTTGTTTAATTTTTAAGAGTAAAAAAGAACCGTAAGAAGTAATTGGTTAATTTTTTACATTTAATTCGTTAAATATCTCAAGTTATTCAAAAATATTAAAATTACATGACTAAATTAGAATCTAAAATTTACCAATTCATTTTTAAATTTTATGTTAAATTTATATTTTATATCTTTGATTTCTAAATTTGATTCGTTCAAACATTGAACACCTTCCTTTTTATTTACATATTAGCTTAGCCTAATTCATAGGCTTCCATAATTATATTTTTTTAGTTTTGAATTTCTTTTATATTTCTATGTAAAGTTAGTTGTATGAACATAGTTTAGTGTATTGCTCAAAATAACTATGTATTATAAAATTGGATTTTATTTTGTTCTAAGACCGTGTTATAAAATTTTGATGTTCTATCCTACGGATGTGAACGTAGAGATATTAAGTATTTATATTTTGTTTTAGAATTCTTTTCACGTAAGTGAAATTATTATAACGTAATTATCTTTTTTAAATTATAATAATTAATAAACTAAATAAGTAAATGAACTTTTTTCGTAAAATTCCTTATTTGCTTTATACTATATTATTTAGTAAATTTGTTTAATAAATTGAAAGTAAAATAAGGATTTAATTTATATATACCTCACTCAAAATTGAAAACTTAATTGATGTATGAGGAAAAAGACTAGTATTCATCAAAAGCTTTTGGCACAAGAATCCGTATCTTAAGGATTCTATATGACCAAAAATAAAGGAGTGGTAAGAAAGAAATTTCCTATCTAGACATCTGGGAACAAGTTCTTAGTGGCAGCTGGAAATCTTTTCTTCTTTTACTTGAAGCTTTCCATCTCTTTGATAGCTAAAAACTCTCCAAAAGGTGCGAACTTCAATAGTTAAAAACAAGTTTCGTTTTTCTATTATATTTTCATCATACTAAAGAAAGAATTGACAATAATAAATATAATGTTTTAGTATTAATTCAAATACATAAATAAATTACTTCCTACAATAATGATTTTCAATAGTCCATAAGGATAGGAAAGGCCACTTCGTTTTATATTAAAAATATTTATTTACGCCCCATTTGTATTCTATTGCGACTTCTTTTTATCGATAGTTTTAAACATATATAATTAATAAACATTATTAAATATTCACTAATTAAATATCCAAATTATTTAGTGTAATAATAATATTCGGTGTTTAATGTCAATCGATTTTCAAATTATAGAATACACTGCATATGTCATTGAAGATGTCAATTGAGAATTAAAGAAAAAAAAAAAAAAAACACTATATCATTCAAAATGTATTAAAAAAACCTTATTTCGTCTACTATTACATTAAAAACACCCACTCATTAACAAACTAGTAGGGTTAGCTTTTTTTTTTTTTTTTGACACAGTTATGGTTCTTAGCCTTTATGAAGTATTGGAGATGAACTCAAGATCCAAGGTAGTCGTCCCAATTGGAGAACAATTTTTTTTTTTCCCCGTAATCAATTGAAAACAACTTCAATCTAGAAGAATAATCATGTTTTGACCGCTGCTAGCAGAAGAGGACAACCTACATATTACCTTTCAATAGACTTTAGCAAGGTTTTTTACGCACTAAGAACGGCGCGTATAGTGCACTCCCTACACCAAAGTGAGTTTCTTAAATTTAGACACGAATTTAGTGAAAAAAGACGTTGACAGAGTTAACTATTCTAAGTACCAAAGTTCAGGGACCTGAGAAAACTGTTCTCGGAAAATTCGATGTGATAAAATCAAAATTTGGCATTAGACAACCATTCGAGGCTATCCACTAATATCTCTGAAATACGTGCAATAAACAAGACACCGAGGGTTAAACCACTGAAAGACTGAGATCGAGAATACATCCAACAATAATTTGGAAAAGTTGGTTAAATTCCAGCACGTTACAACCCCAAAAATAGTAATCCTAAAACACACTAGAAGCCCATGCTCGTAATGCTTCACATCTGGAAATTTCAAGGGAAATAGTATGATGGCCAAACTGTAGCCTTCAAGTCGTAAGCAAATAAATTGAAGCTCACTTGAGCAGAGGACCATTTATGCTATTAGAACCATTTCAAGAGCCATAGAATAACATTCAGTCACCCGATGCGTATACATGAACTTTTCAAACCTGCTGCGAGCTGTTTTATGTACGATGCCTTGCAGCTCAAAACTGAACAAGCATTATCTGGTATTCAATCAACTTTCTCCATAACTCATCTCAAATGAAGTATTTTGCTGCCTATCATACCAGCGAATTGGCAATTTCACGATTTTCAACAATTCAAAGCACCGAGCACCCTAGTAATGAACCTTCTCTTCAGCGTCAAAATTCAAGTTCTCAATGCCCCTAATGTTGGATTCATATGCCTTCATGTGAGAAACAATTCTAGTTGATGATGAACGTCTAGGATCTGAAGATCCAAGAGGGGGACTTCTTTGCTCAGTTGATATCCTCTGCATGGTTGCTGGGCTTGCCCCAGTAGTCCGAGTGCGTTCGAGATCAAGCTCATTTCCAGTGAATGCATCACGACTGCTGGAAACAGCAGCAGCTCTCCTTGTAGATCCACTCGGGCGTCCCAGAAAATTAGAGCTTGGTAACTACATTTCCAAATTAAACTGTAATTAGATCTAAAACTGTCAAGCTTAGAGTATATTGAGCATTAGCAAGTAGGAAAAAAAGAACTTCCTAATATAAGTTTTTAGAGTAAATACCAAGCCCCAAGATATACCAACCAATCTGAGAATACTAATGCCAAAAAGTACATATTTGATAATGGCAAAACATTTACGATTCAAAGGAGATTTTTTCATTGACAGCTCCATAATATGATCATGGGTTAATTATAATATTTAAAGACCCCAGAGAAGTAGGACAAGTTGAGGCCAGCATCAAATAACTCTGGACAAATGTAACAACTCTCATAAGCACCAAATTCTCGATACCACAACCAGTTCTATTACACAAGGGGAGCCATGAGGAGTGAATCAAAACTTCCTTCTTACCATAGCATCCTTGGAAGCTGTAGGGTCATTTACAACTGGACTTTTTTGTTTTGCATAGCTAGAACTATTTAGAATAGGTCCTGATAGTCTCCGACGAGATGGATCAGTTGAGTGACCAGCAGTTCGTCCTTCTTCTCCACCTGAAACAAAGAAGTAATTAACATCTCGCCAATCTGTTAAGCCAATAGCCTTTCCCAGTGGATAAAACCAGAAATTATAATAGAACATAACTCACCAGTTGGAAACTCCAATATGAACTATGGTTTCAGATTAATGAGATTCAAAAGTCAACTTCTTCCCATCATGAAATATGTGTATTATAATCCACTTGTTTGGTATTCTTTTACTATCATTTTCCTGTCTTATAGGTCTAATCTCATTAAACTTAAGTTATAGATTCACCTTCAGTTTATATCTTAATTTTAGAACTTTAACACACCATCTATGTCAACAATCACTACACAGCCAAAGTCAAACTGGAGAAACAAAGCAAGTGACAAGACCTGATCACAATAACCTAGGGACAAGAAAGGAAAGGAAAAAACTCTCCACCGGGACCTGCAACTTTAAAAGAGAATTGACAATGCAAATGAGGAAAACATTTCTACAAAAGCAAACCATGAAAAATGTAAGCAAGGAATAGAAATAGTCCTGCAAACCTGTATGCCTATCCGTACTGGTGATGGCAGGGGGCATCCCAGAACTGGTACCAACTCCAGGACCCTAAAATCAAGAACCCATTAAATCACAATGTGCAAGCAAAAAATAACAGCCACAAATTAAATTAAAACATACAAGAGCACGAGCTGGAGGATTAGCCAATTGGGATTGCTGATATTTCAGTATAGTCCAATCAAACACATAATCAAACTGGAAACCTGTAACACCATTCAAGAGATGAACTCAGAAGACCAAATGCTAACACAATCCAATCCACCTATAGAACCAAAAATAGAGATGCGCCTCCAATCTGAAAAACATTCAGCCATACTAAAGGCATACCTTCACGAATAAAGAGGTCACGGAATATCCTCTTCAGGTAAGCATAATCTGGCTTATCATCAAATCTTAGTGACCGGCAGTAATGGAAGTAGGAAGCAAACTCTGTGGGATAACCTCGGCATAAAACCTAAATAAGCAGTATTTAGTCAATTTCAAATAGAGCATGTAAATCAAAACTTAATAATTGGGAACATCTTACCTCTGTTGTGGTGTTAACTTTCTTTTCACTTATCTTTTCATATTTCTGTTTCTTGGTTCCTGCCTTAAGTCCCTGCCAGGGAAGGCTACAGAAGAAGGAACAACAGTAAACAAACAGGATCGGAAAGTGTAAGATAAATCTTTGTGAAACAAGACTCACCTTCCTCTTAAGAAATACATAAGGACATAACCAAGAGATTCTAGATCATCCCTCCGGCTTTGCTCTACACAATCCAAACGTCAGAAAAGTACAAAATAGATTGATGAAAATGGTAAGAGTACAAAAAGATAATCTCACATACCAATACCCAAGTGAGTATTTGTGCTCGCATATCTTGCAGTCCCAGTCAAATTTTTGTTCTCCCTGCAAGGTTCAGCACCGGATAGAATAAATAATATGCTATATAAGTTCAAAAACAAATTCAGACAATATGGCAAAATCTTTTGCATGTATGTGCATTATAAAAGACACATAGCAATAAAAAACATCATGGTGCCAGTTGGGTCTATTACAAAAATGGGCACACGTATTGTGCCCATGAATACAGCAGAAAACATTTCTGAAGATTTTTCAAATCCCAACTAGAGCCCAAATGCTAGAAAATGATTTAAGATTCATATGGACAACAATATCCTACCTGTATGGAATGTGTTGATGGGTTGAACTATCCCTGTATTTTTTTGCCAGTCCAAAGTCAATGCAATATACCTGTATGCAAGTAAGCAATATGACGCTTTAACAAAGATCTCAAATGACAAACATAAATCGTTGAACAATAACAGCAAACTTTTAAGCAGAAAAAACCTGATTTGCACGCCTCCCCAAGCCCATAAGAAAATTGTCTGGCTTGATATCTCGATGTAAAAATGATTTCGAATGAACAAACTCAACTCGATTGATCTAAAAAGAACATTGGCAAACAACATATATTGACAGTTCTCCAAAAGTCTAAAGCACCAAATTATACAAAACTTACCATCTGGTCGGCAAGCATAAGGACTGACTTCAAAGAGAGTTTCCTACTGCAGAAGTTAAAAAGATCTTCAAGACTTGGGCCTAGCAAATCCATCACGAGGACATTATAGTCTCCTTCAACGCCAAACCATTTAACATTTGGAATTCCAGCTGTTCGAACCAGAAAATTACAAGAACGTTAAAATATACAAAAGCACACTGGAGAAAATAGTTCATAAAATATGATTGTTCACCCAAAGTTATTAAAGAAAGAAAAGGAGAAACTCTAATCTAATAAAATATGTCACTACTTCCTCCTTGAAGAATTCTGTACAACTTTGATTCATACAGCAACTGTGGGTGCTTTGTCTTAACATTTTCCTGGACATCAAAGCTAATCATATCAGCATCTGGACCACAGAATGAATAAGAAGATAAAAGCAGTAAACTTAAGATAGAAGCACTTGCACTTTGATGAGAAAACATTAAAAGAAAACAATCACATTAAACACACTATCTTTAATTGTTGTTGACTTAAGTTTCTGAGATTCATTTCTCCACATACTTCAGTAAAGTTCTCTATATATAGCTCCAAAAAACCAGCCAAATTCTGTGTAGTCAGTTACCGAAAAAGTTTCTCCAACACATGAGCCAACCAGTTACTAAAAAGTTGATTTTTACAGTCAAGTTTTATTTGATAACATGAAATCTGCTTTAAAAACAAAATTTCAACTGAGCAGCTACAAGTTGTCCGCCAAATTTTAGATTTAGTCATTTCTTTCCAATTGAAGAAAGGAGTAACATGATATGAAACTAATCCACGAAGATTTTTTCACACTTGATGGATTTCCCCACATTCCAGCAGCGCCCAAATTCAGTCAACTTGTGATATCTACTCTTTCCAGTTACTAACGCAAGAATACTGGAAACTAACGACAAGTTAAGAGAGAAATCAGTTTTGTAAACAGACGGAGTCTTGGAAAAATTGCAGGTATTATTTAACCTTAAATTATATCTAGGCAAGCAATTAGACTTGCTGCAATGCTCCGAAGATTATATAAGTTCGACCGTAGAATCAGTTAAAACACTTTTCCGAGCATGTAAAACACTCCATATTCCTCTTCCAGTCAAATTCCTCTTTGAAAAATTTTTAGTCAAAGCAGCTCCAAACGTCCAGCCAAGCCCCAACTGTATTACTCCTAATGACACTTAATTACTGACATACATATCCAGGATACCTGAGAGCTATGTTTTTTTCTACTTGCATAAGGAAATAACCGAATGCGACAATCATGCAGCAATTTCACATGCAACCAAATCCACCGACGAGGCGAGAAAAAAAATTGACAACAACACAGAAGAAGATAATAATAAAAAAAAAACATATTATCATATGAGAAAAAAAAGTACATTGAAAAAAAGAATACTCACGAGCTTAATAGCGACTTCTTCATTAGTCTGGATATTAGTACCTACAATTCAATCACCCAGTTACACTAAAAATCATCGAGCAAGCTCCTCTGTGGAAATAAAAAACAACGGAAGGAGGCAAATTCAATAACAGGAAGCTCATAAACAAACCCAGATAGATCTCTCCGAAGGACCCGCTGCCGATCTTTCGACCCAGCCGAAACTTATTGCCGACACGGGGCTCCATATCAATCAGAAATCCACAACAATCCCCAAACGCAGAACCAAAACCCTAGATACAATTCCCCAAGAAGAAAACTAATTAAAGTTAAAAAATTCCCGAACTGCGAAAGCACAATGCCGCAGCACCATAACCCAAGGAGAAAAGAAACCGCACCGACAAATCCAAAAAGATGTACGAGAACGGAGAAAGCGACAGAGCCTAAATGAAGATCTGCCGAATCTGTAAATATCAGAATTAGGAAACTCTAGGGTTAGTTAAAATTTTGCCTAATCTAAGGCTAATAATTACAGATATGATCTATTGAAACCTAAATTCTGTATATATCACAAATTTGAAGCTCTCGGTACTATCAACATTTTCCCCTCTCTCTAAAAAAATCGGGTTTTATTTCACCCAATTTCTTATTTTAATTTGTATCTTCGCGCGTGTACATACCCCGCGCGTGTGTTAGAGACAGAGCTAAAGCAAATACCACGAGTCGCTTTGTCTTTAAATTGGAGCAAGTGCCAGTTGGGTGCGTCACGTGACGGTATATGAGAGTGAGTAATACCATGAAACGCCTTATGGAGCGTATTGGCTAAGTAAGTTGGAACTTACACTTTGGTTAATATGGGAATAAAGTAATTAAAATATGTCTAAAGTATCCAAATGCAACTACCTATTATTGTTGTGGGTTCTCCGTTTCACAATTACGTTAGATTTTCTCCTTTCATGTTTCTTCTTTGGTAAGGATGCTGGAACCTATAATTTGTTTAGTAGAGCTAGAGCACCTTGGTACGGTGTTACTTTTGTTGCCGCTTAATCACGATTTATGACCTCCTGATTTTAACATTACCTTTGACAACTATTGTATTGCAAACTGTAAACATCGTGACTAGTGACCAAGGTATACGTAATGCCTACCGACTTGAATTATAATAATAGCCTTGTGACGTAGGACTGCAGTTTAAGGAAGGCAATGGTTTAGCAAAAACCTGGTGCGATTTTGGAGGCTTTGTACTTGTACAAAAACCGGTGGTTAGACTTTGAAGGTTGGTGTTGGGTAAGAATCCGACACGTATCTAACGCTGTCCAACTATGCAAAGTTACCTTCTACGACGAAGATGCATGTAGTCGTTAGCAACAATACTCGCAATTCTTATCGTTGCCACCAATCATTAGATGACAGTCCGTTCATTGTCGGCCTCTCATGTACAGTTAATTGTCCATCACCATGGCTTGGTAGCTCAATTTAAAAAATATTTATTCATTTAATTAATACATCTCAAGGAGTAAAATATTTCAAACTTTCGTCATTCTATTTTCTTCTTAACGCACTGAACAGTTACATCATAGTTATTTGCATTGCATAAATTAGAAAATTGAACCGATATCATTAAACATTATTGCACAATTGTATTATTATGACTGGACATTACATGCAAGAGTCAAAGACAGATTCCCCAGGTTATGGAGTTGGTTTCATGTTTATCAATTAGTAATTAAATTAGAATAAATAAAAGGATTTCAATTTCAAATAAAAAGACGAAATACAAAAAATTTCTGTACGAATTCGAGAGCAAGCTTCCGAATAAAACATGTTTTCACTTTCACGATTCTTATGTGAGAACTGTAGAGCATCATTGATTTTTTGAGTAATTCAAAGCCACACGCTTGAATCTGGAGCTACGAATCAGTCCTAGGAAAAGAAGCCATTCAGATTAAAAACCTTCTACAAAAGCATTTTTAAGTATACTTACTAAGGGTGAATGGGATGGACGAACACGAAATTCATTCCGTTCGTCCGTTTGATCTGAGAGCTCCAATTTGTGAACGAGTAAACAATAGCATATGCCGTCAATGATTATCCCTATTTTCATTGCAGTTTGTACACTAGTTGCCAACACTTTGTCATTATATGGTAAAAGAATAGAGTATGGCTTTGTCCCTTTGCAAAGGTTACCACACACAAGCACAGGGAAAAGGAGAAATATCACATGCAAAGCTCGAAGCCGTAGCCACCATAGCCAGTAAAAGAATAGAGAAGTCTCCTCTTTTACACGATTCTCTTTCCCTCCTCTCTCAAATTATTTTATTTCTCTTTCTTAGATGGTTCTCTCTCCCTCCTCTCTCAAGCAATTTTCTTGCTCAACCACGTAAAACCAATCTTGCCTAGAGGCGCGTCGATATCTCATCTCCATAGATCGTGTCCTGATCTACATGTTGGTTGCCGTTTTGTATGGGTTTTGTTTGCAGATCTGTTGCAAAGGCAGTTGTGCTCTTATCTCGATAGTCGCAGGTACTCTGCTAAATTGTCTTGCCTTTAGGCTCAAAAACACTAATCGTTCTTTTGATATTCCTTAATCTTATGTTGAAATTTTTACAGAGCTGTTGCTGCTGCTTTGATTATGAGTGAAGACATGAACAAACTAGGCCGAGCATAAGTCTCCTTTCTCACATGATTCTCTCTCCCTCCTCTCTCAAATTATTTTCTTTCTGCTTCTCAGACGGTTCGCTCTCCCTCCTCTCTCAAGTGATTTTCTTGCTCAACCACGTAGAATCAATCTTGCCCGTCGATCGTATAGGCGCGTCGATGTCTCATCTGCATAGATCGTGTCCTAATCTACATGTTGGTTGCCGTTTAGTTCCGACGACTCCTAGGACGTTCTCAAGGTTTGGTTTTTTCCTTTTTAAAAAAGAATTCTTAACGTTAATAATATTTGATTCAGAACCCCGCACATTAACACAAAAGAATTTGATTTTGTTTGATGATACAGAGTCTGGTTTGTTAGTTTATGCCTGTAACATCCTGTTTCCAAATAACGGGTTGAATTATACAAACGGGTACACGAGAGATTAATCGGAGAAATTAGGAAAACACATCTCATGCTCATGC
>JAOQML010000196.1:11649423-11660250 GCA_027568935.1 Erythroxylum urbanii | reverse complement strand
GGTTCGAGGGATGCATCAAGATAAAGATCAAGCTTCGGAATAAGGTACGAATTAAATTTCGCTTTATTATGATTTGTGTTAATCATTTTATAAAATTAGAAATAGATCTTTGTTTTTCGGGAAATCAAAAGTCACGAAAAAGTTTCGTGATTATTCCGCTGCGGTTGGGATTAAAAATCGACCCAATTTTTCATCAGATATATAGTGTCAAAGCCTACGAGTTGTTCTCTCACAACCTATGACCTAGATTTCCCATATCAGCTCCCCAGAACTAACACGATTTCCAAGCATGAATTTTTTGTGGATATCAGTAAAGTTGGCAATTTAAGCAATATCATGATTCATGATGGTAAATGAGTCCCGAACAACTATGCAAGGCCACGGATGTCCCCCCTCTTTCTATGCCCATTTGCAGGCCTTCCAACTTGGTAAAGATGGACGAAACCAATGTACGAGAAGAACAGCAATTGGAATGTCTTGGTAGAGGCTAATTAATTGCCGACGATGAGCAACTCTGTAGTAATCCTCCCGTTCTTCGTTTCTTAATTAAATGAATGTAATGGAGTCAGCCAGGTTGGGTAATTAATACCAAACAAACTGGTTTGTGTGCTCATCTTTTTGAGCCAACAAGAAGTAAAGAACTAATTGCACGGTTTTTAAGCGTGTTTTTGTCTTGATCGTTAACAAAAGCTTGATTTAATTGAGGTTGTGCGAGAAGGGCATCGGTATACAATATTAGATGAAAAAAAATTGTATCTACAACTTAAGGAAGTTTGTCAATCGAAACAATGAACAAATACTGATTCATTATTTTGTAGACAAGATACACTAAACCCAGCACAAAAAACATGGGTATGAATTGGAACAAGGGAAAAAAAAAAGGCTACGTTGAAGGGAAAAATTTGAAGAAGTCAAGGTAAAATTTGCAGTATAAATGAATAAAAAAAATTTCTGGTTAGTCTGGTCACCCCCTCCTTTTGGTAGACTACCGTAACTTCGAGCAAGAGAAGTTATCCCCAGTGCGGACAATGTTTGGCAGAACTTATCAAACTTCAGAATTGGGCTTAGTTGGCCACGGGAACAGGAGTCCTGGGACTAGGCAGTCCCATGTATGCAAGCCTGGGGGAGACCCTGACGTTGGGGCTCGGGCGAGGAGAAGGTATTGGACCATACTTGCATAAAGTTCCTGGAGCCACCCGAGGAGATAGCTTGACCTGTTCCAATGCTCTGGCTTGTAGCTCTGATGGGTAGTCTCGGACACACCCAATGCGCGGTCCATTGCCAGTGGTCCAATTGCATGGCAAGCGTTTGTCCATTTCAAACACTTCTATCTTCATACCGCTGCTCCAGGTATCAGGCTTTGCCTCTTGGCTAACAGCTGTGATCGTATTCTTGTTGTTATCATCTGTAACTGTTTCATTTTCAACGTTTGAATGTGAAATCTGATGAGTAATCTCTTCGGACTCTGGTTTTTGTTCCTCTTCGGTTGGCTTGACAAATGAATAGGAACTATCGTCATCAACTGCAAACCTCTGCAAATAAAAACGATCAAAATCATCAGTCAGTGACCTGTTCCTACTGCCAATTAGCTAAAAACTGCAGATAATTTGTTTACCGTGTTATATGCACACGTCCAATTGAACATTTTGTAGGAGAAGGTGATTGTTTTTATCTAGTTATCCATATCATAATTACACAGGGAAGCACATGCGGAAACATGTTCAAAATAGCGTGCATTTATGTATGTATGTATACCTTGACATTGGTGAGATCTACGTGATTTTCTTCGAGAAAGCTGATGAATTCCCTGAAATTTTCTTCTGTTGGGTGATAGTGACCGCTGTAGGGCCATATAGCCTGAAACATTGGAGATTAGGTTGTGTTAATTGCTACTGTAACTATATAAAGTAGGCCGACTCTTGATGCTTAGGTAGATCTGCAATGGCCTTATAAGTTCTACCTCAAGGATTCCATTAAGGGCAACTAATCTCCCAGCTGCAGTGGTGGCACCTCCTGATAGAAAACTGGAATGTTGAAACACGCCCTTCTGTTTTGGCCCTGCATACAGAGCCCTTGATGTGCTCAGTACAAAGATCCACTTCGAACCCTCAACTGTATCTACAAGAACTCCACTTTGCCTGTATACAAGCTTTCCGTTTTCAACAATCACCTCATATGCTTCTCTTTCTTTCTGTGATTCCAACAAAGAACGTAAGAGAACAATTTAGCTTCACATGTACTGAATTGTCGAGCTGGTGCTTGTAAATGAAACTAATGATCACAGAAACAAACTTACTGGTCCTAGATATTTGATGCACTGCTTTTGTAGGACAGCCCTCGAACATTTATCTAAGTTTATCTCTTTGCCATCTCCAACATCCAACCTACATTTAGCATGGCACCAGTTAGTTAGGAAAAGTAAAAGAATCAATGATTTTATCTGGTGCTTGAAAGTTGAAACTTTCATAAACTACTAAACAACCAATAGGAAAGTGCTTACCAGTAGAAAAAAGGTTGAGAGCTCTCACATGCAAACCAGACATCATAATACATGTGCAAATTGTGGCCATACCGATGACGTGGATCAATCTGCATGGAAGCAAGTTAGAGCGAGAATGATTTGACCATTGTTCCACCGTTACGGCCTAGCTTCCATTGATTGCCCATGTTCAATTCTTAACAAACTCAATGACTGATCATTGAACAATTAAGTAACTTACAGCTTCAAGCCAGTGTTGCAAGGCTAGTTTCTGTGCCTTCTCATCCTTTGATAAACCTTTCCCCACCTGCAATTAGGAAGCATTAGGTTTAATATTCTTATAATTTTCAAGGAAGTATAGAGATGGAAGACAATTTGCATTATCTTTAAGATGAAAAAAAGATCGGTAATTGAAGGTCACCTTGGCTGCCCTTGTTCTAGCCCTCGCCCACCTTGAAACAGCAGTCTCTGGCTTCTCAACATTAAAGAAAGAAACAGAACTCCGTTTGAGAGCTGCAAAATCTAATGCCTTCCACCTGGAACATATAGATTTTTCAATCAACAGAGTCCATAAAACAAGAAGCTCAAGTAAGCTTTTTCAAACTTCCAAAGATAATGCAGATGGTAGAAATACTAACCATAGTTCTTCAACAACTACTGCACAATCTGCAAGGTTCCTTCTTGTCCGGTAACTCTTATAGACTTTCTGTAGTTTGATTGCTGCAGCATCAAGCTCACTAACAGGCCTTGGGGAAAACAGAATTGCTGGTTCAGGAAGGGAAAGTGCTGGTATTAGCTTCTGTCTACTTCTGTAGTTGAGATTTTCTGAATTCGAGTTCCCTTTGTTTTGCACTAGATCTGTGAATGATAAACACCTTTGAAGCACTACATTTTCGGGTTTGCAATTCGTCAGGTTTATTGAATTTTTACGGTCTCCAGTGTCTGACCGAAATGAGTTGGTCATGGATTCTGTTTCTGTTTTCTTAAAGCTATTTGCTCTCAAGGGCACACCACCATGTTCAGCCCTGAAACTAAGATTGTCCGCCAAGCCGAAAAAGCTATGTCTTACAATTTCTTTCCAGGATGAAAACAGTAAGGAAAGCGACAAGCCCATAGATTTTCAGCCAGCAAGAGACTTCAATTCAGAGGGTGAACTTACACCTAATCGCAGTGATTAAAAAATCTCGTCAATTTAGAAATGCAGATCCCACCACAAGAAGTTCACAGAGAAACTAAGGCTCAAAATTAGGTCACATTTAACAGATTAACCATGAAGCTCAAATGCTGATGAAATTTTTCAAAATTTGGAAATTATGGAGGCAGATGATTGATACACTTTTCTCCAAACCAAAAGGGCGCTCCTGATTCCATTCACTGCCTGATAGAGCACAACTGATCATGCGAATGAGAAAAACTAATAAAACCAAAGAACTATCTGCATCATATCAAACTCACTATGAAAAACATGTAATGCAAGGACACCATGAAAAATCAAAAAGCACTGTCCATGCACAAATAACTGAAGGAGAAAAACAAACACTCCCTTTTCAGAGTAGACACGACAAAGTAATTATGTTTCCTATTCCATGTCTTTACCTGAGTTTCAAACCAGAGCTTTCAATCCCAAGTTTTTCTTTGAAAGAGAACTGGTTCAAACCTCTAACTAAAGAAGCCAAAATCTTTCACCAAGTAAGGGATGTGTCTGACTATTGACCTCTCTTTGCTTATATATACCCGATAATTAAACCAGTCCCAGTAATAACTTTCAAATACGTGTTAACGATTGTTTTCTCTTCTATTTCCCAGGTTCAAAGCCACGAGTTATTTGATGATTCAAAGCTTGATACTTTGAACACCCTTGTGGAACTTGAAGGCTTATATACGTTGTGTTCTTAGGCTTGTTTTAGAGATAGAAAGAAAGAGAAATGATCGGTCAAAGAAAGTGTGCCTCTCAGGTTGCCCCGACAAAAAGCAGTAATAAATCTTCCAAAAGGTGTTTTCCGGTGTTTCCTTTTCTTTTCTCCGTACCTATGGCTGCAAGTTGCTTGTCTCTACGGAATTGCCCTGTGCTGTGGTTATTGACAGTCAACTACTTTACATGTTGGTCATGGCTTCGTCACGAACACGGTTACGGTTGAAAACTTTCTTGGATCAATACTCATCAAAGATTTGGCAACTGCTGCAGTCAACTCATTTAATTTTTCTCCCCTCACCTCTATGGACTTCATGTGCAGATCAGACAGGCAACGGTGCGGGAGACTCCATTGAACATTTTGGCACAAAAAGGCAACAGCAAATCACTTTAGATGTCATGGATAAATAACCTTAAATTGTATAACTTCTTAAAAAAAATTGATTTAATACTTAAAATTTAAATTTTTTTAATTAAGTGACTAATTTTTAAAAAACTTTAGAAGTTTAGTTCAAAACGTTAATTTCATTAATATTTTATTGATATGGCTAAGGAAATATTTGTTATTCATGATATGTATGTATTTTTTTTCCAAAAATTATGTCCACTTCAGTGTAACCATAACCATTATATTTTTAGAGCAATATCTATATATCACAAACAACAAAAATTTCATTAGTTAAATAAGTAAATTACTAACATGACTAACATTTTAAATTACATAGTTAAATTGACAATTTTAAAAACTTGGGTATTGAATTCAAAAAATTGAACTCTTTAAAATTGATTATCTCTAGAAGTTAACTGGTTCTAAAGGGTAACTACAATTAAGGAAAAATTTCGACACAAATCATTGGTTTTTACGAATGGGCATTAATATTGTAAATAATAAAAAATATTGAAATTCTTTTTTATTTAATTGACTTTGGGAAAATCTAACAATCCTTTAAATTATACAATTTTTAATTCTTCAAAAAAATTTGTAGAGATTTTCTTTACAAAATAAAAGTAAACAATAGGTGACATTAATAAGACATATAGACTAATTAATAGTGTTATCATGACTCTTAAACTTTTTCCAAATTCATTAAATATGACTCTAATTAATTAATAACTAAATTAAAAAATTTTAATTGGTTCAAGTTGGGCTAACTAAATTCGAGTCAGATTTAAGAGTTAAATTAAATTATTATATCAGTATCATTGATTGGTCCATGTGTGTGGTTTATGTGACGTGTTACTTTTTCAGCAAAAGTTTTAATTAAAAATTATTTCTCTAAAAAATTTAAAATCATGAGAAGTTTTTTATAATTTTAAAGATTATAAACTTTATAAAATACTAATTTATTTATTTAATAGAGATGATCACTATAACTATTAAATGATAGTTATGTAATTAATCTTCAAAAATAAAATTAAAAGTGTCTGTCCTCACACTTAATAAATAAAAAATATTTATAAAATATATATTTATAAAAATAATTTTCTTTTCGTTCCACCTATTCTCTTCGTATTTTCTCCCTCTCTTTTTACTTATATAACTCTCTCTTTATTTATCTCTTCTTTTATTTCTTTCCGTCTCTGTTTTCTTACTCTCTCTTTCATTTAAATTATCTCACTCCGTTACGGTAGATCCATAGGACCAAATACTTCTTATTTTTTATATTTAAAGTGAATTGACGCACATCGCATAAATAATTACAACGTACAATTGTCTCACTTAATTAGATTTTTGGGCATATATGTTTTAAGTAATTATCTCGTTTTATAAGAATCTACAATTGACCCATCGGATTAGATCAATTTCATCTATGTGATTTAAGAAAGTTGTCTAATTCCACTATATCATTGGCTCATGTTAAAGAAACAGTTGTCTTTAGTTGCATTGCTCTTATACATTCTAAATGATATAAAGAGAAATGATTTTATCTGATTAAATTATTATAAAAACATTAAACTATAATTAAATAATTTTAATACTTATCCCTTATTTAAAAACTCTTTGTGTAGATAGATAAGAATTATTAGTTTTCTTTTAGGAAAGGAAAAAATTATTATGTGATGTTGTTTCATTATATCTTCAAATCAAATCGGTATAACAACTTATTGAATTAAAGTGGTATAATCACATCATTGTTCGACCTAGTAAAAATTACACCTAGTTTACTATGACATTTCAACTTACCCTAAGGATTGTTTATAAGTATCACCTACTCAGTTTATTAATATAGGCCCACCGTATTATTGCATGTTCTAACTTTGAAACTCCATCCGTGCGGGATGAGAGATCAAATTTCTTGTGCCCATAATCTTATATCAATTTTATTTTAAATAATCCTAATCATATAAATATATGAGATTAAGAGAAATGTGTGGATGAAATCGTTTAAAACAAAGTTGATACAAAATTATGAGCACAAAAAATCTTATTCCACGGAATGAACCGGGAGTAAATAGCCGACACACACACATCCCTTTTCCCAATATAAATGGAATTAAGACTTGCCCTTTACTTCTTAAACCTCATGTTTACATTTTCCAAGCCCTGCAGGTTGCGGTGGTTAGGGCCGAAAAATTGGGGATTAAATTTTCTGTATTTATTAGTCTATATCAATTTTATTTTACGTGATCTTATTTTTTTTTTTTTTTTGAGTCTCGTATACTTATATGAATAAAATAGCGTGAAGCAAAATTAATACAAGAAAATAGGTGAAGAAGATTTCGTGATGAATATAGAGGATTTCGTTACAAGAAAGTGGTCCCTTCCCTTGGGTGGCGTGTAAAGGGTACGAAAGGTAGCTGCAGCGCCAAAAGGGGAAACATTCAGCTACTCACTACTGCTTGACTATTCAATGTCTCGTTTGTGGGACCAATTTTGATGGAGGTTGGTCGTCCCATCTAGTGATTTTGTGTTTCTTGAACTTTGGAGCATTCCAATCTCCCAACTGGACAGCCCTTTTGACCGCTCTCGTTGGGTCCTCCATTATTTTGCTTTTCCTTTTTTTACATGGTAGTAACATTTATTTTTCTGTGTGTATAATTTCTATTAGATTATTAGCCAAAAAATGATTATAACTACTTGTAAAGCCCACCAACCATCCTCTGGAACAGTGTCGTTAAAGAATCATTTGAAAAAAAGGCAGAGCATCCACGTGCTAATTTTTAGTAATCAGATAAATTAATTCCCCATCAAATGTTTGTAAAGGATCATTCTTAACTTTAAGCACTTGATAATCAAACACGGTTTTGGGAGTTAACATAAGTCATGCACGTGCACAGTGTTACTTTTTTAATTAATTAATCACGAAAATTAAATGAATTCGTTGCTTCATTTTTTGGGTTTCGTGTTGGTACCTCTGACAATGGCGCAATAAATATATCTTTGAGGAGAACTACGAGTGACTCGATGCAGGACATCACCTCGTCTTAAGGTATGTGTCTTAGATCGGCCGGGCTCGGGCCGTATCGAGTCACGTCACTAACTCGTCTAGTTTGCCGATAGGGACTCTCGTCCAGTGGACCTCACTTTTGGAGGGCTGGATCCAAGTTAATACCGATGGCTCAGTACATTCTGGACACTCTGCTAGTACAGCTGAGGGGTTGCTTAGGGACTGCCATGACCATTAGCTTGGGGGTTCTTTCTAACTTTGAGGCATGTTCACCTTTGATCGTCGAATTAAAAGGGGTTCACGCGAGCCTCACAGTGGCATGGGCCCTTGGCCACAGGCGGATCATATTAGAAGTCGACTCGCTTCAAGTTATCACTATTCTTTCCTCTTCCGGAGGCTTATTGACTGTGCCTTTTGTTTTGCTGCAAGATCTCCGCGAGTTGTTGGATCTCAATTGGGATGTGCAGTTTCAACATATCTATCAGGAGGAGAGCACAAGTGCCGACAGTCTGGTCGCGGCAGCTCTGCAAGTACCACCAGGATTGTGTGTTTTTACTGATCCTCCGCCAACCACGATTCTTTTTTTAGATTTCGATAGGCATCGTGTTTTATATTGTCGGGGTATCCCCTACGGCTGATTTTGTGTATGTAGCAATTTTTTCCTGATTTCTTTCCCTTGTATTCAAAAATAATAAAAAGGGAATTGACATATTGAATTTGAAGTCTGTTTCCTTCTCTTATGTGGAAGATAGTAAGAAACGCGGTTTGGTGGAAATACCAACCAAGGACTGAAAATTCGAAAGCCTTGAAGACAATAGAATAGCCAGCAACAAGACAGGAGCATTTTTGTATGAGGACGTTGACTTTTCTCATTCGCTGCCGTGGCTGTCTGCACTCTTGACCTGTTCATCCGCTGACATGCATTCGCAATTTTGCACGCTTAGCTACCATACAGATTTAGGTTGACGTCAGTCATTGACAGATTTGATACAAGTTATTTGAAATAAAGAGGTTGTTTCAATATAATGGTTAACGACTAATCTCAAGTTTGGCTGCTTCCAATGTCCATTTTATTGTGTGAGCATTTTGTACCATGAAAATATTAAATCTCATTAGATGAATGAACTGAGAAATCTAAGGAAAGACATTTTTATAAATATTAAATACCCTAAACCCTATCTATATCTTGAGCATATCATGACAATGAACACACAATGTTCACATTTTACGACAATAGTGGTTGAATGTTCAAAAAGATTCAACCATACCCTTCAAAGCTTTCTCTTTATTTTTTATTGGTTCAAACAAGGTGATAAAGTTATTTTTATATTTTTACCTCGAAGATTTTCAACTCTCAAGTGCTGTGAGTATACAGAGAGGGGATGGCGACTTGGCAGTTGGCATTGAAGGACTCCCGTGAATCATGAAAGGGCAGTGGGCCGTCGCCCGTCAGTGAATTGAACGAGCCGCTTGAAGACAACAATAAAGTTGGGCACTAATTATGGAATAGCTACCACATTTATGTCTGGAGTATGAAAATTATATTTTATGTGAGACCGACGGTGGCCAGTTCTTGCTTTTCAGTCCATTTGACCAGTAGACGACCAAGATCTCTGCACTTTCAGCACTCATATTTTTTAGACAATACGGTAAAAATTAGTTTATTAATATATACATATATATACACACACACATTTATATTATTAAATCACAAGTCTAATTGGCTATGAATGGTTTAGTCGAGATGAAAAAGGGGTATGACGAGTAATTGATTTTTTAATATTTACAACGTCTTTCATTGTAGTTAAGTCAAAGTTCAAGAAATATCTAGAAGTGAGATCTCGCATCACATCATTTGCATCCATTTATAAAGACATTTATTTGATGTAAACAATATCTAACAATAAAATTTATGTAAATATTAAGTTCTAGAAATTTTGTTACACATCTAACAATATCAGAATGGATACCAATATCTTCAACACTTATTTGGTATTTTGGTTGAATGGACGACAAGTTCAACCAAGTCTAATTAAATATATTCCTCCAGAAACCATAGTGTCCACATCGTACCTAAAACTTTCAGACCAATTAACTCATTGTTTTGCCATTTCCATAGCGTGCGGGGAAAGAGTGATTGTCTGTTTCAAATTTGGGAAAAGTTCGTTCTTGAACTTTGAATTCATCTTTTTACTTCCAAAAAGATTTGTCAATCAACAACAAGATGAGACTGACAGGAGTGGGACTTAGACCCCACGGCAACACCAACACTTCGCCCCTGGGATGGGAAGCTTTTGACAAATCGTAATTGGATTGAGAGATAGTCGTACACGTGTAAATCTAAATGTGGCCAAACGTCCTAGATTTTGTTTGCGTGTCGTATCGCGTCGTAGACTTTGGGTGATTGGTCTAAAACTAAAACTTTTGCCTTTTGAAGTTGCTTAATTTAGCGGAAAAAAACCTAATATATCTCCATTTTAAGTTTGTTAACTAACAAATAAAATCAATTATTCATAAATTTAAATACTATAATTCAATTGCAAAATCTTTTAAAGAGATCACTTATACCTTTAATATTATCAAGATTAGGCATGAGAATTCAACCCTGATGAAGTCTGACATGACCTAAAATTAATAGACTAAATTTGGTTTAATTCAGACTTAAGCTCGAGTTGCTCAAACCCGATAGTTACAAGAAAAAAAGGTTATATCTTATTTTTATTTTTAATTTAAAAATTAAAAAAGTAGATCAAGTTAGACTGAGTCTAACTTTAGGTTACTCAGACTTGATCAGACTCAACTCAAGCTCGAACTCGACTACTTCAGGTATGATATGGTAGAAGTTGTCGCGGACCCGAACTGACCTATTGCCAATCCTAATCAAGAGAAGATACGTAAAAGATTATCAAAACTTTTAAAGACAATAATGAAAGAAAATAATATGCTTATAAATAGTTTAGTTTTACTTCTTTGGTATTTTTAGTTTTTAATTTTAATTTTTTAAAAAATAAAATATATTTATTTGTTAATATCAATATAATTACACT
>JAOQML010000196.1:11626512-11642333 GCA_027568935.1 Erythroxylum urbanii | reverse complement strand
TGTTTTTATGGGTTAGTATGAGTCTTTGAGCTTAAATGTTATATTTTTTAGGTACCTTGATATGTTTGTTAGTGTTTCAGGGTAAACGGCGAAGAACAAAGAAGTTTTGAAGAGTTTTGGGACAAAAACATGGCCCTCGATCGTGATATAATAAGCTACGATCGTGACAGAAAGAGAGGAGCTTACAGGACCCTGGCCACGATCATGCACTTTGGGCTATGATCGTGACAGAGAACTATATGCCAGGCCACGATCGTGCACATTGGGCCACGATCGTGACAGAAATGGTTAGGCGCTGGCCACGGTCATGGCGTCCGGTTGTTACAGAAACTCAACTTTTGCGAGATTTTTCGGATCGTTTCGACCCCTAATTAACCCTAGGGCTTCCAAGATGTAGAACATTACAAGACAGAAGGAAGAGTCTTTTAGGGCTTTCACATCAGCCTAAATTCAGAAACCCTACAGAGCTACTGAGTGATTTGAGGAAGGAGACGAAGGAAGAGAGACATGAAGATGAAGCTTGACTCAAAGTACTTCCCGAAATAGGTGATTTCCCGCAGTCGTTGTCTCCATTGATCCGTAGTGTATTTTCCAATTTATTTCATTTTTATTGATGTATGAAATTGAGATAATTGTTGAGAATAGGTTATATCGAATGTTGATTATTGTCTAAACTCACCTTCGGGATTTTGATTCTTGATATTAATAAATTTTGATTTATGGTGTTTTATTTGAGTTATTTGTCATTCAATATCTTGTATTAATAATTCAGTAATAAACTAAGAGGGTGAGCCGAGTGAATATCATCAAATTGGGCTAATGAGAGTTAGATAATTTGATAGATAAGAATTGAATCAAACCAATAAAATCGTGTAACAAGAGATCAAGCATAAGTTTTCGATAGGTTATTAGATAATTTTAGAACTAATTTAGGTTTTGAGTTTTAGGTTAATTATGAGTCGAGATATCACAATTCCACAATTTAAATTAGGGATTATTAATTAGAGTTTAAAGATTATAAGTCGAGAGAGAGTAATCCACCCTAGGATCGTCTAGACCCAATAATTCGGTAATTGCATAATTGATTAGATTTTCATTAATTTCGGATTAAAACCCCCTTTCTCTCAATTGGTAGTTCCTAGGTTAATACTTGATTTGGTTGTGTGATTTGCTATTTTGTTATTATTTTTGAAATTTAATTCTCATAATTGATTGTTGATTGGTTAATTTTCTGCATCTATTGTTTATTTTAGATTGTTGCGATTTAGTTTTGACCTTAGATTTTAGGACTATATTAACCCTCCTCGTGGGATTGATACCTTAAGTACTACACAAACGACTCGTGCGCTTGCAATATTATCGAGGTTAAAATAGTAAAAAAATTTCATAGCGTAACACCCCGATCAATAGACTAGAACATGGCTTGAAGAGATACTTTATTGTGTTAAAGGAAACTCGTAGAATAACACAACCTGAGCAATAATCGTGCTAGAGATCATATACTAATTTCATGAGAAATAGTGAGATTTACAATCTAAAGCTATAAGTGTACTAGAGATCATTTAAAATTTTCAAAAAAAATAGTGAGATCTATAGTTTAGGGTATGAGAGTGCTATAAATTATGTGTCTCTCTCAGAGAAAGCAAATAGATTTATAACTTAGGCTATTTTTGTTGTTTGGACCATATCCAACAACATCAAAACGTATATAAAATGAAGAAACCCTAAAGTTTGGAAGATTTATACTTTGGACACATCTTTTACTCCTTAAAGGTTAGAATTAACCATCGGAAGGTCTAACAATCCTTAGGAAGCCATTACAAGGCTATTTTTATCAAAAAATCAAGATCCAAAAATCCTCTCAACAGATCATACTACCAGTGAAATTATGATTTTCATCTAGATTTATGTCTGCCATATTTTTTGTTTTTATCTATTATTTTATTATTTTAATTATGATTTGTGGCTAAATATTTCTTTATATTTAGATAAAAAATCCTAGTTCTTATTTTTCTATGGATTAATTCATTTAATTTACGTGATTTTGTAATTGCCTTTAATTGATCTTAATATATTATTTAGTTATGCTAGTGATATAGTATAATCTTAACTTGCTTGTAGATACCTCGAGAGAGCTTGTCTATGACTAAACCATAATTAGGTAATATGGGTTAAAGAGGTCCTCAAGAAAGACGTATATTATCTTTCTAGTGTTACGATTAAACCTTTCATAAAATTTCATAGATTTTAGTGTATTAAAAAAGGTGTTAGCTTGGTAAAGGTACGAGTTAACTAATTAGAAATAAGATGACTATAGCTTGAGAGAGTGGAGTTTTAGTGTCTATAAGATCCTACCAATTTAGGTGAATATATTCATTCTAGGTTTACTAAATCATGAAATCAAATGTAATACTAAAGGAAGTGCTTGTCTAAACATCAATATTTATTTGAATTCTCTTTTAATTTGCTTTTTTATTTAATCTCTTAGCTATCCATTTAGGTTTTTTTAGACTTTATTTTATTTAATTAAAATTCATCAAAATCACTCTTTTATTTATTTAGATTAAACTAGTTAGTAATGTTAGGTTTTCTAATCAACATTGCTTCTTTGAGGGATTGACTCTTACTTCCATTATATTTCTTACTAATGAAACATGCACTTGTCTTAGTTATGGATTAATAGATTAGTAATAAGAAAATAGATAACTTTATAGAGAAGAAAACATAAATCAATCATCCAATTGGATGGTTTCAATGCCATCCTTGGCATATACTTCCTTTGTCGGTACAAGGCATTTGTATATCCACATTTGGGTAAAATCATGTTCATAGAGGAATAAGTCCCTTATTTTGTTAGATGTTCCAATCTTATTAATAAAGGAGCACCAACAATCCCAAATCTTATGTTATCTCAATAATTATGGTGGAAAAGGGTTTAAAACATAAGGAGAGCACATACTTAATTGCCATGATTGAGTTATAGGAAAACATAGTCATGAAAGTGCTAAATGAGATTATTTTTTTACTAAATCCTATCAAGATGTGATGATAGAAGAATTACCTAAAGAACAATTAACAAAAAAGGGTAATTGATCATCGAGTTGAATTAGAACCTAATGTTCCCTTTATATTTGCTTTATATCGAATATATATTAAAATTGTAGTAGTTATTGAACCAGTTGGGTGAATTGTTAAAAGTAGGGTATATAGCCCTCAAAATCTCATTATGGTAATCTTGTTCTCTTAAAAAAGAATGGCACATTTTAGAGCATTAAATAAGGTAACAACAAAAAATAAGTACTCTATTCTATTAGTGCTAGATTTGATGGACAAATTAAGTACAACTTAAAGGAGCTTAAATCCTTTTGAAGATTGATCTTCAATCACGTTATTGACAAGTCAGGATTGTGGAGGAAAATGAGCCAAATATTATATCTTTTACTAGGTATGGTGTTTATATATTTCTTGTTATTCCTTTTGGCTTGATCAACACCCCTTCCACATTTATAATCCAATGAATAATGTTTTATATGAGTTTTTAGAAGAATTTGTGGTAGTATATCTTGATGATATTATAATGTATAGAAACTTTATGGACGAACACATAGTCCATTTATAACTGGTTCTGAAAAGCTTAGAAAGAACCAACTATATGTCAAGATGGAGAAGTGTTAGTTTATAAGGCTAGAAATTAAATTTTTAGGGCATTCGGTAAGTAAAATCCAAGTTCTGATAAAGCTATAAGTATAATTATTGTGGAGTGATAAGCCCCTACTAAGTTTTCAAAATTGTTATCTATCTTAATACTTGTGAACTATTATCAAATATTCATCCAAATTTATTCTTGGAAAGTTATTCCTCTAACTGATTTTCTAAAAAAAGAGAGTAAATGGTGTTAAACCATTATGAATATGCGTTTAAGAAGTTGAAGTAGTCCATTAAGGTCGCCTAATCTTTTAAGTTACCATTAGAAGTTCATACTAATACATCAAATAAAATTATGTATGACACATTAGTCTAAGACAGACATCAAGTTCGTACTAAATATCTTATTCTTGGTAAGAGAGAAGTTTTTGCTGCCTATAACAATTTATCTAAAATTGAAGCTGATTTGATGGATGAATTTTGATAAACTTGTAAGTTTTACACTAACTATTTTTATTTGGTACAAAAAGTGCATGTCAGTATCACCAAAATATGTTGGATTAATGATGGGTTGCTTATTAGCAAAGGTGGCATATTATATGTTCCTAGAATTAGTGGACTTCGTAAGGAACTTATGAGAGAATCACATGATTTATAATAAGCAGAACAACCAAAAAGTGAAAAATGATGGCTTTACTATCACATTCTTATGTATGGCCTCATGTGGAGAATGATACTGATGCCTGCTATCATACTCGCCTTGTGTGCCAATAAGATAAAATTAAAAGAAAAAAAGAAGTTTGATTGTTGTAACCTCCACATATTTTAGAGAGACCATAGATTTTAATGTTTTTAGGCCTCTGATGTGCATAAAATATCTATATATTTTCTTATGCATTCTACTTTATTTTTATTTCCAATTAACTTTTTTACTTAGTTCTTGATGTATTTTTAGGTAATAATACAAATATGATCTTAGAATAATATTTATCACAAATTAAGAATATTTTAAGGAAAAACATGGAAGAAAATATAATTTTTAGAGGAACACATTATGACGTATGCTCGTGTACCAACCTGGGTCTGTGTAGCGTTAAAATGGATTTGTAGAGCAATATGGCTTGAGCTACGATTATGCCATAAATCATGTACTATTCATTAGAGAAATAAAATGATCTATGGTATGAGGGAATAAGTATGCTAGAGTCTGTCTCTTCCCTAAAGTAAAAAGAGGACATATGGCTTTTGAAGACTTTATATACTTTTCACTTCTTTTTCTCTTTAAATTTTAGGATTAGTCATCAGGAGGTCCATAAAGCCTCAAAAGGCTAATTTTAAAGATATTTTTATTCGATAATCAAGACCTAAACATCATCTTAGTATATCAATATGTTATTAAAGTTAGAATTTTTATTTAAATTTATTTCTACCATAATTTCTTTGTTTTGTTCATTGCTTTCATTATTTTAATTATGATTTATGACTATTGCTTTTCTATGTTTAGATAACAGAAACATAGTTTTTACTTTTGTTTGAATTAATTCAATTTAATTTATAAAATTGGATTTATTTATGTGAATTGCCTTTGATTGGTCTTAATGTATGATTTAGTTATGTTAATGACTAAATATGACGTAAATTCACTTGTGGAAGCCTAAGAGAGCCTGCTTGTGAGTGGACGATGACATAGGTAATATGAGTTTAGTGGTTGCCCAAATGAGATCTACGTAATCTTCTTGATATTAGGGTAAAACCTCTTATAAGATTTTACAAATCTTATTTCATTCAAATTGGTTTTATCTTAGTAAAGATACGAGTTAAGTAATTAAAAAATATATGACTATCTTAAGACAGTGCATTTTCAGTGTTTAAGAGATCCTAATGGTCTAAATTAATATATCTATTCTAGGTTAATCAGATCATAAAATTAAAAGTAACACTAGGAGAACTACCTGTCTAAACATGAGTATATGATTGAATTCTCTTATAATAACTTGCCTTATTATTAATTCTCTTGACTACCAATTTAAGTTTTGCTTTTATATTTCATTAATCAAAATCCATCAACATCACTTTTTTTTATTAATTTAGTTTAGACTTGTTAGTAGTTTTAGGTTTTCTAATTCACACTGCTTTCTGGATAGATCGGCACCTACTTATAATTCTAACAAGTTAGCTAGGCACAGTAAATTATTAATAGAAAAAAGAACTTAAGAAAAGTATAAACAACCCATCAGCCTTGGTATTAGTTATAGTGAATTACATCACTAAATATGAAATTTTCATCATTGCTCTAGAAATTTATTTGCCATAAATTTCTACTAGGTTGTTCTATCAGAATGTTGTAAAACACTTTGACTTTCCAATAAATATTAGAAGTGATCAAGATATTCAATTTATGGGGAGATTCTAAATTTCACTATTCAACATAATGAGGGTTAAATTGAAGTTCTCTATTACCAATCACCTATAAGAAAATGGACAAACTAAAGGAATAATGCTCTAGTGGAGGACTAATTGAGGCACTCTGTTAGCGCAAAAAAAAGTTAGATAGTAACTGGTTTGCATGTAATCTACAGAGATCATCCTTTATAAAGAAAAGTCTATTTGAGTTGGTTTAGGCCCACAATTCCCTACTCCTTTGGAGGTGGCAAAGCAATAGAGGAGAGAATAATTTCCTACTTAGGCATGGTAATAGATCAAGCCTGACTTAGGCCATAAACCTAAATTTTTTCTAAACTGATCGCGATCTAAATTTTTTTGAACCCAATCTTGACATTAAACCCAATTGAGCTCATATTGTTAGCTTGACCTTGAGCTTGATCGGACTTAAACCATTCAGCTCAATCTAGAAAATGAAAGCTTGATCTGACCACACTAAACTTAAAAATACTAAATAGAAAGATACAATGAAAATCACAAGAGATTTTTAATGGTTTTATTTTAAGAAGGATGGAGAAAGATGCTTTGTTATGTACAGGAGAATGGTTGGATTTGGATATTCCTTAAGGTCTAAGCTAGCATCATCATAAGTCATTTTACGACTAAAGCCTAAATTGGGGCTTAATCTTTTTGAGTTTGATTGTTTTGGAACATTAACTTCAAACTAGCTCATTTAAGGGCTATAATTTCACGAGGTTGCTTAATTAAAGACTTTTTAGGACAGAAATTAAGGCGTGTTTACACGTGCTGTTACATTAAACAATGTGGCACCATTACCCTTAAAAAAATGCCACGTATAAAAGAGTAAAAGGTTTTAAGTTTTAACCTAAAATTTTGCAAATTTTCGTTAATTCTATAAATTTCATAAAGTAAAAGCAAAGAAACAAAAATTTACAGAAAACACTAAATCCCATCGTCGTTCCCCTCTCTGACGCATCTTCACCGTCGGCCATTCTGCTCGAGTCTTCGTGTAAGGGTTGTCTTGCATGGTTCACGCATCTTCACCAAGGCTTGCCCTTACTAGATTCGTGCTTTATCTTTCATTAAAGGGGTTGTGATGTTTGGTTGACAAATCTTCACCATCCTTCGATCCACACTCCACTCTTCATTGAAGGGGTTGGTTTGCTTGGTTCACGCATCATCTCTTGAAACTAAGGTAAGTCTTACAATTAAAGTATTAGCCATTAGACTTAAGAGCGGTAAACATTGGATTCAACAAGGTCTGAGGTTAGAGAAGTGGTTGGAGTGGTAAAAAGAAGTCTGAGGTTAGCGTAGTCTGAGGAAGATAATATGAATGAGATGGGTAGAAGCAAACTGGTATTAGTTTTCATCTTCTACCAAAGATGGTCAATTGTAGAATGGGTAACTGCTAGAACCAACTGGTTTTCTTTTGTGCTCTCATTGGTAGAATAATTCATATTTCCTACTAATCAGAGCACAATAGAAAACTAGTTGGTCCATCAAAATCTTAAGTTGATGCTTTTAATTTTGTTGCCCTCCTATATCCTTTTTGCTTTACTAGTGAAAATATTTGTCGTATGAGTGTGTATTTGTTTAACTGCAACTGATGTATTATTTTGATGTGGTTGTTTGCAATACTCTATCATTGATGATAACATAAAGTTCTAATTTTGTTATTCTAGTAGTAACTTAAATTTGAAAGACTCTAATTACTAGTAACTTAAAGTTGATGTAACAATTGAATTGAATAAAGATTGCATTTAAACATTGAACCATAATAAACCATTAAAACTTAGTAAGTTGGTTGATGGAATCGTTATGAATACGTTAAGCATCATGTGCTGTGCTAGGCTTAAAGTTTTAACTTTCACTTCAGTGTTTCCTTTCAACATTCTGATTGAGTGTTTTGTTTTTCCTAGAGTTGGTTTTTTCGGTTTGGCAGAATGATATTTCATGAAGTAACTCTACTGTTTCATCATCCGGGATGTTTTGTTAATGTGGGTGATAATTTTATGTATGAGGATAGTTTTGTGAATGAAATTGAATTTGATCCTGACTTACTAAGCTATTTTGAACTAGTTGACGTATGTAGAAGAAGTGGGTATGACAATGTGGAGAAGATATTTTATATCTTATATCTGGTTTTGAACTATGTAATGGTTTGAGAGTTGTACAAGATGATGTTAGTGTATTAGTTATGGTTAGTCAGATGATAGGTACGGGTGGTATTGATATTTATATTGAACATGGTGTGGATACCCCTGTTGAATTGATTGAGGATGATTGTAATGAGGTTAATGAGGGTAATGTAGTTGAAGATAATGGTGAGGCTATTAATAATATAGTTGGAGGTAATATAGGTAATGTAGACAATATGCCAAATGTGGAGGGTGAAAATGATGCAGATATGGAGAATGAAAATGATACAAATATGGAGGTTAAAGAGGATGAAGAGGATTTAGAGCAAGGAGATGAAAGTAATGGTCTAGATGAAGATATTGAAGATGATTTAGAGTAAGGAGATGAAGGTAATGGTTCAGATGAAGATGTTGAAGAGGATTTAGAGCAAGGAGATGAAGGTAATGGTCTGAATGAAGCTAATGGACCACATGAAGCTGATGCAGGTGATCCAAATGATGAAGATGAGGTAGTTTTGTCTGAATAGTATGACAGTGATGAATATGGAAAACTTGTTAGTGATGTAGATGATATGGTAAACGATGCTATTATGAGGAAAAGGAAATACCCTGTTTATGATGAAAATATAACTGAGCCTTACATTTAAGTAGGGATGATTTTTCTTAATCATTTGTAATTTAGGCGTGCAATGAATTTATTATCCATTAAAACAAAGAGGGCTGTCATGTTTACTAAGAATAAGCCTAACTTTGTCTAAGGTAAATGTAGGACTGAGAACTGCCCTTGGTATATATATGAAGTATTTGATAGGAAGCTGCAGTCATTTCAAGTTTGGAAATTTAGGAACAATCATGACTGTAATAGGGTATATACAAATCTTAGGATGAACACTAGCATCTTAACTGACTTGTTAAAGGATAAGCTTAAAAGGGAGCCATTTATGAAGAATGATAATATAAAATTTTACGTTAAGGATTGTTTAGGTGTTGAAGTGTCCATGAGTATGGTGAGAAGAGCAAAGAAAAAAAATAATAGATAGTGTTGCGATCAACATTGAAGAGGAGTTTGGAAAGATTTGGTCTTATACTGAAGTGATTAGGCAGACCAACCCAGGAAGCATTGTTACAATGACAGTGTCTCAATCAATTCCAACATCTCCACCTGTATTTGAAAGAATGTACATATGCTTAGAAGCTATTAAACATGGGTTTAGGCATGGATGCATGCATCGTCTTGGCCTAGATGGATGTTGGCTGAAAACAAAAACTAAGGGTGAACTTCTATGTGCTGTCGGAAGAGAAGGAAACAATCAAATGTTTCTTGTTACTTGGGCAATGGTTGAAGTTGAGTCAATAGTCACATAGAAGTGGTTCATTAAAAGGATGGAAGAAGATTTACCTCACTTGGGCTCCAGAATTAGTTGGACTATAATGACTGACCAACAAAAGGTAAAATTTTCACATCAATCTTATTTTTACTTTTATTTAGAGTGTAACTGTTATGATATATGTAGAGTTCCATCCACATGCCTATTCAAATGGTTATGTTTTCCATTATATGGACTTGATAGAGCCATTGTCAATTTGTGTCCAGATGCTGAGCACAGGTTTTGTACTAGAAATGTTTATGTCAATGGGCATGGAAGAGGACATAAAGGGGAAGAGATGAAGGAGCACTTTTTGAAAATTGCAAAATCCTTCACAGTAAAGGAATATGAAGAAAATTTGGATAAGCTCAGAGCGAAGAACCAAAGGGCAGCAGAAGATATTGAGAGTTATGCACTAGTTCAGCAATGGTGTCGGGCTTTCCAGAGGAAAGATTCCATGATTGAGTTGGTTGACAATAACTTATGTGAGGCCTTCAATAAGACTCTAGTTGATGTGAGGAAAATGTCAGTTTTAGGGTTATTTGAGCATCTTAGAAGAGAAATGATGAAAATAATTGTGAGAAAACGGAAAGAGGCTGCTAAATGGAAGGGTAATTTAAGGCCAAGAATATGGGAAGCAATTGAGAAGAGTGCCATAATTGCTCAACATTTGTTCAGTGCATCATAATGGAGAAAGAGGGTATGAGATTAATCATGGACAAAATAGATATGTGGTGAGGCTTCATAACAAAATGTGTTCATATAAGAGATATACCCTCTCTGACATTCCTTGTGCAGATGCCATATGTGCTATTAGAGACAGTAGGGTTAATATTGAAGAGTACACTTCTAGTTAGTTATGGAAAACTAAACATGTAAAAGCATATGGGAAGGTAATTTAACCGATGCCTAGTATGAAGGACTGACCTATTAGTAATGAAGAAATTATTAGGCCACCAGAATTCAAACAAGGGCCTGGTATGCCCAAAACAGCTAGGAAAAAAGGCATTAATGAGCCTCAAAAGAATACAAAAATAAACAAAAAGCAAATTGTTGACTACGTGTCTAGGAGGGACATGATCATTACATGTAGCCACTGCCATACAAAAGGACACAACAAAATAGGTTGTCCTTGGAAGGCCGAAAGGTAATTTCTAAGATGTTTTGTCTTTTATGATACAACTAAGATTCTTTCCTTTTCCATATTAGTGGTAATCTTTTAGGTCTTTTTTATTCTATTATCACTGTTATGAATGGCAAGTTCCAGCCCAGTTTCAAACTCCAAACCCAGACCAGTCAACTGATTTCCATATGGAGCAACACATAACGAACTCACTGTCAACTCCTAAAAACATATCCATAGTTGAAACTAACACTGGAAACCTAGTAAATGCCTCTAAATCGGCAACCAACACTGAAAGGGGAAAGAAAGGTAAAAGAAGAGCAAAAGCATTTGCTTCTGCCTCTGCCTCTGCCTCTGCTACTGTCTCTATATCTGCTGGTGCCACAACTGCTTCAGGTATTGCGAACATCTCAAGTACTGCTCATGTAAGTAGGAGTGCAAATGCAACAGCCTCAGTTGTTCTCCCAACACTTGGAGGTGTTTCACAAACAACAGCAAATAACGTTACATCTTCAAAGGTCACCGCCAAGAACCAAACCAAGGGGAGAAGAAGGCCTGGTTATGGTGTTGCACATGATGGAAGCAGATTGAGGATGTTGGCAGCTTATAGATGTAGTTCAAATTCTCAAGCAAAAATTAAAGAAAAAAGGCTTATCATATACTCTTCTCTTCAACAAGAAGCAAATAGGAAGATCAAGAAACGGATGGAAGAGATGGGGGTATACACAAATGAAACCACAGGGTTGCAGATACTAAATGTAAGTGTAAAATTTTTGCATTCTTACTTAACATAAATTCATACAACTTAACAATCATTTGCATTTTATCTACAACCTGGAAGGAGAAGTCAGAGACTACTAAACCTTAGGCAGAAATTAGCAATTGAGAAGGAAGTTGTTATTACGCATGTGAATCCAAGCTAACAAAATCAAACTGCATCTTCAAAGGGAAAGCAAAAAATGTAAACTTAACATTTAATTATTATTGAACTGTGCAAGGTTTGTGCTATTTGTGAATTGAACAAAAATAGATTATAAGGATGTTGTTGGGATTAATTTTATTAAGCAACGAATGCAATGACTTTCAATTTCAATATCATTTCTTGTACTTTTTTTCCTTTTAGTTAAATGTCATGAATGGGTTACCGAGGGTGATGGTAGCTTGGTTGGAATTGTCAAAATTATCTGCAATATTTTGTATTTTTCAAGGAAAGCTTAAAGTCTATGTATGGAAATATAATACACACTGCAATATTTTGTGTTTTTCAGGGAAAGCTTAAAGTGGTAAGGATGGTTTCCTTTATTTTCCAATTAGTGTGCATTGTATTTCTTTTAGGTTTTATCATTTTCGTTGACAACTAATTTCTATTACAACTTGTGTTAAAGTCTATATACATTTCTTTGTCTCCTCATAAATAGTTTGATGACTTATAAAACAACTTAACAGCTGTGAACATCATTGGATTGGAGGTAAAATACGGATAACAATTTTGCGAGTAGTCAATTGCTGTGTCTTTTAACTCCTTTTGACAACTAACGAATACTCCATCTCCATTGATTAAGCATCCTATTTTTTCACTAATCTTCCTTACCAAATGTTGAAACATCAAACATCTTGTGCCTAGTACATCAAACATGTTTAGGCTAGTATATAAAACATCAAACTTGTTTAGGCAAGAACATCAAATTAGTAATACAACAGATGTTAAAACATCTAACACTTTGCACTTTCCAACATCAGGTTAGGTGAAGAACATTTACACATTGTTCTAGTACATCAAACCATTTCCAGGTAAGGCTTTAAAGGTACAACTTTTTCCTTCATTATTTAGAATAACAAATATAAGCAATAATACTAAACACAAGCTTAAAAAAGCAAACCATTTCCAACACTTTGCTGATTGTGTTTCCTAACTAGTCTTCGTGGAAACTAACTCACTCTTCAACTTCAACTTTTTTGCAATCCTTTCAGATTGCAAAACATCTACTGCATTCTCTCTTAACTCTGTTACTTCCACCTTTAATAGATTATTTTGACGATATAGCGTCTTCTCTATATTTTTCAACTCTAAAATAATCTATCTTGCTTTTGGATAAAATCTTTGATCATGCCATTCATGAAATCCACAAACATTTTCACTCTACCATCAAATAAAAAGCAACATTTCGTTAATAAAATATATGAACATATTTAGCTAAAACAACATAAAAATGTACCAAAATTACCGGAAAGAGTCGACAGCCATAAAACCTTCTTCCTAGATTTTTATCAGTCCATGAAGTCCATCTAAGTGCTTTCAAGTTACAGTAACAATATTTAGCCTCTCCATCATAGTCCCATTCAACTGGGTAAGTTGAAGAAATAGCTTGTATGACCTTCTATCAAGCTTAGAACGTGTCCCTCTACAGCCAAAATTGAAAATTTTAAAAATTCTACCAACACAAAATCACAACCAAATTGAATCCTCTAATCAACCTCATTACCTTGAAGAACTACTACTTGAGCT
This sequence comes from Erythroxylum urbanii, assembly GCA_027568935.1. Lineage (NCBI taxonomy): Eukaryota > Viridiplantae > Streptophyta > Magnoliopsida > Malpighiales > Erythroxylaceae > Erythroxylum > Erythroxylum urbanii. The sequence goes on along the minus strand of JAOQML010000196.1, from coordinate 11,629,151 downwards.
CATTCTCAAGTATTATAGGAAAAAGCTGTAATGTTGATTGTACACCCACTGACAGCTAAATGATGTCTACAGAATTGAATTTGTTTTCTCCTAATAATCTACATCTCTTCCATGAATGTCATACTTTATCTTGAACCCAACACATAGATAATATCAAAACATGGATAACTACCAACGAAGCTAAACTAAATGACACAAATCATATCCTACATACAATGTCAATTACACGAGGAAGAGAAAACTTGATCATATCCTATATCCAAATGTATAATAAAAATTTTCATGAAAAACAATTATCGTCAACACGCTCTTCAACCTAATATTCAAACTCATTTAAATAAGACAAAATAATTTACGTAAATGTAACATTGTTAAGGCAAAGGAATAAAGTGGATATTAAAACATCATAAATTTATATACAAAAATTAGAAGGGACTATGACTCTCATTACTTACTTCGGTCTTCAATCACAGCACATGTATGTTTCAGATCTCCAAAAACCTTTACCGCCCATTCACCTCCAACGCCAAAAGAGAGATCTCACACTCACATTACCAAGAAGGCACAAGCAATGGTACATCTAGGAATTGGAGTGAAGGCACAACCGAGGGAAGAAAAAGTGGGTGAAACATCTATTCATCAACGATTTTAGGGTTATTTAAGACAAATATCTGTTCAAGAAAAAGAGGGAAGAATTTTTCGTTGTTTAAGTTAGAATTTAAAGAAATTAATTAATTTTTCTTAAATTCCACTTGGTGTCGATACTAAATTAGGTCTATTAACGTGGCATGTAAACACTAAATGACCTGCATGTAACGGCGCATGTAAACATGCCCTAATTTTCGTCTAAAAAAGTCTTTAGTTGAACAGACTCGTGAAATTATAGCCCTTAAATGAGCTGGTTTGAAGTTAACATCCCAAAGTGATTAAACTTAGCCCCAATTTAGGTTTTTAGCTGTCATTTTACTTATTGAGTAAGAAAGCATCATCACAGTACACAAAAGCACCATCAAAATGCATTAAAGCATTGGTAATGGAAGGTTAAGCTACAAATTAGGACCGTATGTAGATTAATTAATAATAACCTTATAATAAACATCAGAAGCAATTATTTATTGAAATATCAAAGTGGTGGAAGCAAATATCACGCAATATTAAAAGTTGATGAATCTACGAAGCAAGGAAAAAGACAGTAGTCTAGGCTTTCTTATTTATGATTTAATACAAAAATGACATTATTTTTTTATATACACAAAACGACGTTCTTGTTTTTACATACAAAAAACAAAATTATTTTGTGTATATGATAAGTCTAGACTTTAGACTATATTATGAAGCCTGAGCCGGCCTAAAGCCAAATTAACTCGAGTATAGCCTATTAACTTTGGGTTGGGTTAGGCCAATCTTAGGATTCTTTGCGATCCCTAGTCCTACTGCCTATAAATTTGCAAGGGATAAGTAGGAAATGCTAAACGAGGCAAAAGACAAATCTCTGAAGGGTTGTGCATCGGATGAGGAACTATGCTAATTAACATTAATAACCATTAGACTTTAGTGTGGGGATAAACTGTCGTTGAATCTCACACCCTAAATATGAAAGGAGATTATTGGAAAGATAGCTTATAGAGGAGTAATTCCTAAGTATAATGGTCTTTTCAATGTCATTAAGAAAGTTAGTAATGTTATCATCGTACTTTCTATTTTAGCTTTTTCAACATGTTTCATAAAGATACCAAATAATCAAAGAGGAAAAAGAATGAATATGCTCCTCTAATGGTCTATAAATAATTTGATGAGGATATAGCTAAAATCTTTTATCATCAATTATTGGGACAACATAAGAAAAATTCTTAAATAGAGTTCCTTATGCAATAAAAAGTGAAGGATGTAGCATATGAAATATGGGAGAAAGATACTTCCCTTTGTCAGTTTAAAAATAAGATTAAGGCATATCTTAAAAACCTCCTGATGAGAATTTTGAATCTTTTAGTGAGGGAGGTTTATGAGAGTCTCTTGTGCATTCATATAAACTTGATAGTAAGATGAATTCTTACTACTTACTGACCAACAAAACTAAAACATACTAGTGAGTCCTAAATCACTTAAGCTCTAAGGTTAACTTACATAGTGGTAATTACCATGACAATATTTATCGGTAGTTAATTCAATTATGTTGGTTGATGTCCAACCACCTCTCCAATAATCACTTTCTGTAGGTCACTAAATGTAGTTTCTATTGGATTAAAACATATCTCCTAACAGTTTGGGATGTATATATATGTTTCTTAAAATAAGTTTTTCTATATTTATATTTTTTTCTCTTTTTATACTTTCGTTTTATCTTTCCATAATAGTAAGCGCTATCACATCCTATCATTATTGGCATCTTAGGTTTATCACAACATAAAGAAATTCCTTTGTTTAATCCTTTACTGGCTTTAGCCATAATAGCATCAACACACCAATTACTTAATTTATCTCTAACATGTTAAATTCTTTTTCCTAACGTATCTATATTTTCTGGATTATATGTATCTATTAATTTTGATCCCCAAGGGTCTAGAATCTTAGCAAAAAATAAGGGTAAATAATTACTTGTATCAGAAACTTGATTATAAATATGATAATAATAATCTTGA
>JAOQML010000196.1:11610522-11626412 GCA_027568935.1 Erythroxylum urbanii | reverse complement strand
AACAAGCCAAGAAGACAGGATTTTGTTGTTTTGTCCACTGTCCCCGGTGACGGGGACAGCAACCAAACATTACGTTAAAGAAAGGACTGACACAAAATACTGATTATATTGTCTATTAATATAATACCCCACATGTCATTCCAAATCCAATATTATATAAACATTTAACTTAACACCTTCGTCAACTCTCTACTACAAAAATCATATCTAACTTTATTTTTCTATAGGCCCCTTGTGAAATATGTATCTTATGTGATAAGTGAGATGTAAAAAATAAAAAAAAAGTATAAAAAGACTATAACAATTGGGATTATTTTTAAGCCCAAAGTAGTTCAGTTTAAATGACAGAAGCAATCCAACAAGATTGTAAGTTAAAACTTTTAGTTATTAAAGCTCTTGCCCACTAAACGCCATACACATTCCTCAATTGTAAATTTGTGGAATTTATGTGTTTCAGACGGACGGCAGGCAAACGGGTCAAGGTAAGGGCCCAGTCAAAGTTAGCATATAAAGAGGCTTTATATGACAACACCTTTAGGCCTGTTCCTTTTCATGGATAAGGTAAGAACCATAAGAGAAATATTAATACGGGCCACTCTGTTACTAGCGACTTAATATTTAAAACTCATAAATTGCACCAATTTTACGATATTAATTGTGATTAATAGCTAACGTTGTAGGCAAGGCTAGAGCTAATTATGTTCTAATCAGGCGGCAAATTTAATTTTAAAACTTTATATTATAAAAGATAAATATAAAGTTTATATTATAAACTTTATATTATAGTGTCCGACTCTGTTTTATCTTAGTGTCCGACTCTGTTACTTACTAAAGCAAACATGTTTCTTATAAATATGGCCTGATTTAGGTATTTGCCTAACTTCATTTAATTGTATTGTATATACAAGTGTCATGATTGTGTCATCATGTGGGTTGCTTCTTGGAATATAATTCCATTTAAATTACCATTGCGTAGGCACCTTTTGGCAAGTAGTGTGACGTTAGTACCGACGGTCCGACATTGTCGTAATTAATTAACTATTTAACCACTTCTTTGGCATCTAATTCCATCTTTACTCGACGAGTAAAGACAATTACCTTTATTCTCCACCATCTCAGTATTGAATTTAATGCATCTGTGACGTTATTCAGTTTACACACTGTGTATAGCTAATCATAGACGAGTAACTCTCATCCTGTTCTCGTTAACGCGGTATGGACAAGAAAAACTTATAAAAAGTATTCCATAAAAAGTATATATAGACGAGAAAAACTTATAAAAAGTATTCCAGGAATATATACATATAGGCAGAGATGACAACTGGGTTTAGACCCACCCGCTCTGGCCCTCAAGCTCTGGCCCTACTTGAGGGCCAGAGGTTTAGACCAATTATTTTTTCAAAAAAATTGAACCTCAAGCTGAATTAATTAAGCACAAGGCTCAATAAATATAAGAAAAATATTGTTTTGTAAAAAATGAAATCATTTTTTATTTTTAACTAATAAACAAAAAATCAAACAAGACATAACAGAAGCGAACTCGGGCCCAATTGCCTGAAGTCTATCTAAAACTTAGTAATAAGAAGATATCAAAGATTTTTACTAAAACATATCTATGCACAATTTAATAAATAAGTTAAAATCATATAAAAATGTAATTAGAACTATCACACATTCGTGTAGAATTAAGATTAAGGAGTACCGCAACTTTAATTCTAAAATTCTCATTCCATATTGTTATAAAAGATTAATAAGGAGTACCAAATTTATATTATAATTGTTAGTCTTTGGATGACATAAAAAAGGAGGATAATTTATGCATATATACTTTTTAAAACCTATTTAAAAATTAATAATTGAATTATTTATTATAGGAAATGATTATGAAAAATTAATATAAGATAATTACAAAACAAATATAACAATAATTAAAGAGACTAAAGAAAGAGATATAAAAACTAATTTATAAGGATTTGTGAAACAACCTTTAGCTTACTTTAGCTTTCTAAGTTTAATTAAAATTCATTGTTGTTTTCTTTAATGAACATGAATTAAGAGAAGCCTTTTGTACATATATCTTCCTTGGATGAAGATAAATTCCTAAACATGTTCCCTTCTTATGGTGAAAAGGAATCGTTTTTCAACATTCTTTCTTCTAAGTGAAAAGGAATTCTAAATAATTCAATTGATATCTAAATTACTCAAGTACAACAAAAGTACTCCTTTCTTGATCATATAATGCACCCGTACATGAATGTAATGTAACTCTTTTTAGAATTTCTTAAGGCTCCCTTTAGGGCTAAAGATTCTTCTCACAACTTATAAGTCATTTAGCTATACTAAAAAATACTTTAAACAATCATTAAGCACACAAATTAACTATTATAACGATTAGTTTATAGGTAAGATTAGTTAATCAGACATACTCCAACTAAGGAATCTACCAATTGGACATCTTCTAATAGGGTATCTATTAGTTAAAGCTTAATCAATTTGAAAGTCCTCTTCCAATAACTTTTAAAGCTCACCATCAGATAGCAATCATATCCGATTAGCTATTTGGTGGATCATCGAAAAACCCAGTTGCAAATTACTAATTTATTTTCTTTTCAACACTTTGTCTAGCTAGCCTATTGAAACCTTTAGGCTAATCTAACCCCATTGGAGATCAACTTTAAAACTTCAGCTCCCAAGTATTTTAAAAAATAAATTACATCCATTTAATAAAAACTTGGCTTAAAATCATTGCATGAGTTCCCCAAAGAAAGAAATGGTGTTTGACTACATCAACTCAACAAAACCTATGATTTTTAGGCTTTTTAAGACTAAGATAGATAAGGAAAAATATGTGAATCTTTGGATATTCGGGAGGCGCTAAAAGATGGTAACCAATCATGAAGCTCACCACTATAGAAGAATTATAGTTGCATATAATCCTGGTCAAATCAATATCCTCAATCACTCATAAATTGATCTATGCATTCATTTACATGTCCAACATTGCATCCTTAGAAATTTTTTATTAGTTTTATATTGTAACTTCCCATTACTATCGAGTATATACCCGAATATTCAGAGGACATTCCAGAACGTACACTATGACAATGGCATGTTAGAACAATCACTTTCATTTTTATAGTATAGTACAGAATAACAAAATACTTAAAAACTCAACTTCTCATTTCATTTACTAACATAATTTACACTGTAATCATTAAAATAAATATTTACATCATCACAAGCATCTAAAAGCTTATTTCTCTTTTTACAAAAAGTTCTACATGACAAAAGAAACCATATAAATGCAATCTACAACTCTTCAGATGTCAACTAACTGACCTTTGAGCCATTTCCTAATACCAAAACGTTCCTCTAGAGTGTCTTAGAAACTAGGTCTCCACTCTCGTACTTAAAAATCAACGTTGCAATTTTGATGAGTTTGGAAAACTCAGTGAGCGAACCATCCTCGATGTACTCACTCATTCAGAATATTAAACATTCCAAATATAAACCAAATGCATAATATTCCTCATTTCGACAAATCATCATAAACTCCATACGTTTCATATAAACTTTTCAGAATAATTCATTCATCTATCTCAGTCAATCATATTAGCAAATGTACACAAATATAACATATCTCAATATCATCACAATTCAGAAATGTTTTCACAATCATATATTTGCAAAAGCATATGCATATGAAACTCCACTTTTGTTTTTATTTTGTTGTTACTGAGCGTCTATTACTGTCCCATATCTCTTGTAGATATTGGGCTCATTTCAAATTTTGTTCCATATCCATTGTGGATACCAGGCTCATTAATCACAGAGCTAGTGACTCTACGTGCACATTTCTGAGCTTTAAGCTCTTTCAGATTGGCCATTTCGGTTACAATACCTTTATTTGATTATGCATATCAATGTGATGCATCAAATCACAAAATATGCCATCAATAACATTTATTCATGATGCACGGTCAGATTCACATGTTCATCGGATCTCAGTCCGACATTTAACTTTTCTTTGAGTATACAGATATCTTTCATATTCATATGTAAACAAAACATTCCCTAATACATTCCCAAATATCTAACTCCTCAGACGATTAATGTCTGAAATTATCACAATCAGGTCATTAACAGTTTAATAACTGGGAGTTAAACAGAAATATATCAATCTTAGTGAGAACATGTAAGTTACTCACAGTATGCTCCAAATTACGCTATTTCCTGGATGGCCTGGATGTCTAGATAATGGCATTCATCTCGAGCGTCTAAAATCATACAATACACACATAATTCAAATTACAAAGTCGATCAATCAAATACATATTCAATCATGCATATATATGTGTGCCATATTCAATGCATACTCAATGACTTTTCCGGGTATGTTTCCTTAATCACAATTCATGCTCATTCAAACATTGTCACTTAGATATGTCCTGTTTTCTTTGAGGTTTATACCTTAATTAACTTGTTTATCTGAATTCATCAATCAATCAGCAAACTAGTTCATTTCAAGCCTAAATGCATCATAGGAAAGTACCTTATCATTAGTTGTTTCAAACATCACTTAAAAGACAATATTTCATTTTTTATGCTTACCCACGATCGTGGTGGAACTTGCCATGATCGTGATAGAACCTTATGCAACAAGCCACGATCGTGGAGATTCTACCACAATCGTGACAGAACCCCATTTACCAGGCCACGATCGTGCCCCATCATTTTTCCACGAATTTTTGTACTTAGAACCATCATTAACACTTCAAATTTTCCAGAATTCACGTTCAATATGTAACCTCATTTAGGTCTGAATTAAACTCCAATACCAAATCAAAATTATTCAATTGATAGTTCACAAATTATGGTCTTTCATGTAACAAAAATCAAACCAAAAACTATCATACATTATCATGCATATAGTCCTAGTTCTTTCTCAGTTCAAAAACATTATATTAACATCTTTCTTTAGCATAAATCCACCTTCATTATACTTCAAATCCAGATCTAATTCATCCATGAATCAACCTATAACCTATGGTTTTCATACACCAAGAACAAACATAGAAAATATCCAAGTTCATTCAACATATTCCAGCACATATCATCACCAACACTATATACATTTCACTCCAATTCGGTCATCATTCTCATATTGTTAATCATGCCATAAAGATCATATTGCTACTTACTTATTAGGCTTCCAATTCAACTTAAAACATCAAGATAACCTATCCCTCCAAGCAAGTAAAATCAACATATTTCTAAGGTGAAAACAGATTGATTTTCAGTAATAAGATGAAGGTAACATTCAGCTGGTTTCTTAACTATTTTGTGAAGGATTAAAACGTGAATTTTGTGTAACAATTAGAGCTATGGTTAAACCAACATGTAGAGAGAAGACAGGGGCAATTTCGGTGGTGAAGCAAAGGAGAAAATAGCATAAACCATCCTTGTTGTAATCTTCTTCACTAAGTGATAAGTGTCTTTATATAAACCTAGACATATGTCTTAAAGCACGGAATCCATTTGTTCCATAATTAAGTTGCATATGCCCTTTGAGAAGCTTCCATTAATCTCCTATTAATTTGTCCACATGTAACACATTAATTAGTCTACTTGTCACTCTATAATTGTTCCATTTGTCAATTAATGACTAGTCCATTTGTCACTAATTATGTCAAATGTCACTCAATTATAGGCTTAGTCACCTTAATTTTTCATGTATCAAATTATCTAACCACTTTGCACTTTTCCTAATTCAAATGTACATCTTAATTCATCAGTCTCCCAATTAATAACATTTAATTCCAATTTACTAATTGGAATCCAATCAAACCAAAATTTAAGACATAACAATTCACAATTCACATCCTAGTCATTTTCAAATCTTTCATACTGAGATATATCAATTGAGTGCATATACTATCTTTATAATGTGTACAAATTATAATTCATGTGTGTATGCTAATGATATGCATGTGAATGGAATGCATTTTCATAAATTCCCAATAAGATAACTCATGTGTAATGATCTAGGGTTCTAACCCTAAATATGTTCCAAAAATTGGATATTACATATATATGCCTCTAACTTTTTCTTTCAAAGAATTGCCCTCTAAAATAATCTCAAATCTTTTAAGACTTCAATTCAAGTGCCGTAGTTACTGCTAGGAAACTTTAATAGTATAATTCTTGCTTTTGAAGCTGAGTAAACAAAAAGCACTAACAAACCATGCCCAGATCTCATATCTTGCTTAATGGATATTTAGGTAAATAACCTTAAAAATAAGGGCTACTTCTTTACATGGAGAAACATATAAAATGGAGACTAGCTTATTAAAAAGGAGCTTGATAGAGCTTTAATTAGCTATGAATGGCTCATGAATTTCAGGTTAACAAGGAATTGTTTAATAACTGTATTGGATCAAACTATTCCCCTATCGAAATCCATGATTTACTAATTGGTTATAATATAATATCTCCTTTCAAGTTTTATAGCTACATGTGTAATATTCATGGTTTCTAAGTGGCAATCACAAGGGATTTGAATCTGGATGTTCAAGGCTTTGATGCTTATAAGTTTTATAGGAAACTTATGAACATTAATGACTAGTTGAAAAAATTATGTTTGAATTTTTAAAACTGACTCATCCCTAGACATTGACAAAGCAAAGGCCCATCTACTTTAGGTGTAAAAAGAATTATGTACATCTCCTATAGATATGACAAGCAATTGGAAGAGAAAAAATCTCTCAAAGCATATTCTCATGCTCTAGATAACTATACCTCGCAGCTTAAGCAAAAAGCAAGGATCAACTGGCTCAAAGATAGGGATTGCCAATACCAAATTCTTCTATAGATTCTTGTCTCTATAAGGAACAAAGATAGAATAACATGTTTTAGAAATAATGAAGGTTGTGTATATATAAACCAAACTAAAATGCTACTAGATACCGAAGCCTAATTTAGAATTTCTTAGGCAATTATTCTATAAGATCATCAAGTATCCCCTTAAGCTCATTCATCTCTAGCACTTTTATGAAGGGAACAATCTGATATACTCAACCTATTACAATAGAAGAAATTAAGAACACAACAATGCCCCTACCTAGATGGATTTAGTGCTCATTTCTACTAAAAAGCATGAAACCATTTAAAATTACAAGTGAAAAGAGTAGTGTTAAAGTTTTTGCCCAACTCTAAAATGTTAAAGACTTAAAACAAAACTTAATTTTGCCTTCTTACCGTAACCATTAATCTAATTTCTATGAATGACTTCAAACCTATTCCTATTGTAATACATTCTATAAGATCCTAACTAAAAGACTTAAGCTAGTACTTCCATTTTTGGTTATTCCATCTCAAGCAACCTTCATCGAGGGAAGAAGCATAGTGGATAAAATCCTCTTGATATTGGAATTAATGAAGAATTATCACCTATAAGGTTTAGGGAATAATTATGTAATGAAAATTGATATACATAAAGTTTTTGACAATCTAGATTGGAATTTCATATTGCCTGTTATGAAATCATTTGGTTTCCCAGTATGAATTGTTGTATGAATTGCGTAATGTATCACAACTCTAGCATATAATGTATTAATCAATGGAGAATCTATATAAATATTTAGAGGAGCCAGAGGAATTGGAAAAGATTATCCTCTTTCCCTTTATTTGTTCACTATTGCAATTTAGGTGTTCTCAAGATTAATTGAACACAATATCAATAAGGAGAGAGGATTAATATTTCACAGTAAATGTGAACAGTTAAGAATTTTCAAGCTAGCTTTTGTTAAGGACTTACTTCTTTTTGTTGGAGCCAACGCTAAATCAATTTCTTGGCTAATGCATACACTAGAATCGTTTAGCAATATATTAAGGCATCAACAAAGATAAAAGCTTCATCATGCTCTCCTGTAAAGCATCAAGTATTGCTAATTCTTTGAGGGAAATAACGAGCCTGAGCTTTAAAGATCCTCCTTCTATCTACTTAGGGATCCCTATAAGCTCAAGAAGAATCAAATAATAGGACTACCAACCTCTTTTTGATATGGTAAGAAGAAGAATAGGTAGTTGATTGAACAAAATTTTGATTTATATAAGGAGGCTCCAACTAGTCATCTTAGGTCCTTTATAGCCTTTATACCTTTTGGTCCTATTATCTTTTCCTATCTAAGATAATCTATAAGGACTTAGTGAAATCATTGAGAACTTCCTCTGGATATATAATGGACATAAGAAAACACAAGCTCAATTTAGTTAAAGCACAATTTGTTTGCCTAAGAAAGAGGATGGATTAGGTTTTCAATTAATTCATATAGTTAATAAAGTGTTGCTATCTAAAAGAATATGAAGAATAATTAATGGCAAAGATTCATTGTGGGAAAAATGGACCAATGGTCATTAATTAAAGGATAAGAACTTTTAGGTTGTAAAACCTAAGACGTACACTTCTTGGAGTATGTATCAAGTCCTAAAGTTCAAAAGTAATCTTTAAAGGCTTTTTAAAGTGAGGATAGGGAATGGCAACTCTGCCTAGCTTTGGTGTGATTTATATCTCCAACCCAATTTCAAAATGTTAAGTTGCACTTCAATGATAATGCAAAAGTTAATTAACTAATTTTGGAAGGGAAGCAGTTTTGCAACAATAGGGATGTTGACTTCTGTAGTCATGGTTTCCTAATTACCATCTAAATTCCAATCTTGAAGATAACATCATTTGGTTAGGGGATTCTACTGGTCTTTTTACTAATAGCTTATGTGAAGACCACTTTAGGAACCAAGCTCCTAAACATGGATGGTATAAGTTAGTTTGGAATAAATATGCTACTCCTAATGTGTATTTCATTCTTTGATTATTGGTTAGAAGTAGCCTAAGTACACTAGATAAACTTAGAGGCCCTCACCCTCTTCTTAACCTTATGTGCAGACTTTTCTTACAAGTTCTTAAATCAATGCAATCTTTTTTCTTCAACTATTCCTTTTCAAGCTACTTATGAAAAGATTTGCAACAAACATGCAATCTAACTTGCCTAGATGATATTGGTTTTTGGGCTTCAAGCTAGGTACAACTTCCTAAGGATGATTATATATTGTTCATGGTTGGTTTTGGTTACACAATCTACTCTATTGGAGGGAAATAAATGCTAGGGTGTTTAGAAACTCCAACTCAGTTATCCAACTGATGACTTATGCTAGCAAAATCAACCAAATGATAATGATTACAGCTCTAAGTTTGGTATTCACTCAAGGCATAACTAGTAGATGGTGTTTGTGACATGATATAAGCTAGTTCTCTTGTAATGATCAGTTGTTTTTTATATTCTTCTAGCTCCTTACTTTTGATCCTTCCCTGATAACTATTCAAGTTTTGCTCTAGGTCTAATCTTATAATATCATTTTGTAAAGTTATAATCTAGTTCTAAGGCTTGGTCCTTTTATTAATGCAATCATTTAATTTCCAAAAAAAAGTGTTAGTTAATTTTGCATTATTAAAAAATCAACTAATGTAAAATTAACTATTTGTTCTTATTTTATTTAATTGCATAAAAAGGATCTTTTATTCTGGGTAGTCATAAACCAAGCTCACTGCTTAGGAATAGTATAGTCACACTATTGAAGTTAATAATGATTTATAGATCATAAGAAGAAATATTAGAACATTGTTTGAAATAATAAAATCATATACTCGTGATTATTTAGAAAGGTTGTTTGGTCTTCTTCTCCTTTACATACTACAATGATGATTTTTATAGGTAAATTGAATACAATTTTTAAAACAACGTGAGTTAAGACTTAAGAGAGGGAACTTAGATATCTAATTCAATTTGTTACTAATGCGGTCTACTTATATCAGGCTTTGATTAAGATCAATGCCTACATTAGTCATATACTTGCATTTATGGGGTGTATAAACTCAAATATAAATTAGGTCATACAAATAAAGTTTAGCACTAGTCTTGAAATATAAGATAATTAACAGAAGGTCATAAAGATAGAAATTATTCAACCATTCTCCCATTTGAATAAATATTAATTATAATTCTATAAACTAAATAAAATATATATATGGCCATAATAACTCTACAATTAAAAAACACACTTTAAGTATGAATTCTGTCTAATAATACTACCAATATCAAACCAAGATGGTACTTATATCATTTATTTTATTGAAGTAACCTTACCAATTATCAACGTTAATTTAGATGTAATGGTGTAATAAACATTAGATCATACAAATTATCACACAGGTACATTATTGTTTATTGGGCTATCATATATAATTTTCAATAACATATATGCTCTAACAGTAAGCTATACTCAAAAAAATTAACAAATTAATTGTTATATTCTCACATATTAGACAATTAGAGATTTTGTCTCTAATAACACAAATGAGACATTTTACACAATTATATATTCAATTACACACAAAACATTTCATTTTCATTATAATGACAATTATAATCTCAAATTTCATACATCATAAATATCCACGTAAACACAATTTACTAAACTCGACATATAAAATTTTATTCAAATATGATAATGAACTAATAATCAAACACTGCCACTAACTCAAAACATCATAACACTCCAAAACATCTATAATATTTACATGTTTAATGAAACACCATAGATCTTAATCCTTTGATTGGTGGGTTAGCAAGCGTAACCTTTGTGTTGATGTGCTCAAAACTAAAATAAGCTCTAAAATGAAAGTGTTCAAGCATATCATGGATGATGTTGTGATAATATGCTCGACACTTTTTTAAGAAATTATACCTCTAGCCAATAAGAAAATATATTTAGAATAATTTTAGATCATGTGAAGAACTACTTAAATCGTAGTATGTATAACCAACTAATTTAAGGCTCTAAACTCTCTTATAAACTAGCTTGTAAAGTTTCATTTTATACAAGTATTCTAACACCTTCTTAATTGCAACCTAGTGATCATATCCAGGATCATAATGAAAATTTGCCCAAAACATTCATAAGAAAAGCAATGTCAAACTTATGCAAACCTGGGCATACAATAAACTGCATACAAGACTAGTTTATGACACATCTCTTATGGATTCCCTAAATTTGCAATATTAAATATAAATCTTCTTGGGCATTGTTTCTTATATCGCTATCCATTTTGAGATCTAGCAACTCACCAAATTTGCAATCTTGCATATTAATGCTTTTAAGAATGCCCCAATATCTTATGAGCTCTATCATGATTAATCTTAAGCCCTGAGACAAAAAAAGCTTCTATAAGATCTTTCTTGTTAAAATATTTTGATAATGTGATTTTAGTTTCATGCAATAACCCCAAATCACTATTAACCAATAATATATTATCCATGTATAATACAAGAAATATAAAATTGTTGTTATTTATTTTGAAGATAAATGCATTGATTAAATTTATTCTCCATAAAATTTAAATCAACATTCCAAAATATGATTCACACATCCATTTGATGTAACCATGAGTTGTAGTTAAGAAACAAAGCCATGATAACTCTAAACGAATCTTGATCTGAAATAGATGAAAAAGTCTCATTATGGAATATATCTTCTCCTATGTGAATCCCTTAACCACTATAACTATCTATATATGATTATGATGTATAATTTAATCATTTAATCGTTCAATGTTCTAATTGGAGATAGAGTATAAAATTAGTTTGAAATCCAATCGCATTTTTTCTTACTAATTAATAATTGATTTACAATTGATATTTGAAATTAAACTTTTCAAATGTCAATTTATTCTGGCCAAAGATTTTCTTAAATAATTACTAATCAAGAATAGTGGAACATTCTTCCTAATTAAATTAGAGTGATGAATCTTTATTAACTTATTCAATTGTTTCCATAAATTTCATACTATATCTAAGTATTAGTGACTGTGATACCCTAAATAGAATAAGTCATAAGTGGCATCAAAATATAGTAATTTCCATATAATTTATTGTAATAATCTCAAGTTTAAAGATCAATTATAAAATCATCATAATGAGGAAATCTACAAACATATAAATAATATTCTATTTGAGATCCTCATAGTTAGGATAGTTCAATGAACTTATTCTCTAATAAGTACTCACATATTTGTTTAAATATTTCATGCTTTATTTTATAAGATCAATTACTTTCTTCATAAGAAAGAAATATAAGATGTGTTAGTTTTACCGTTATGTCAATATCTCATTTTGATGAACCTATATCTGGAAACAATTTAAGAATAATATATAAATGCAAATTAAATCTCATAATTATGATCTCATCATAATTTTAATTGCATAATAATTATTCCAAAGACTTCACTTTTAGTATTAAAACATAAAACATAATTAACAAAAATATGTAAAATAAATAATACCTTTAATTAATTATGTTACAAAATCTATAATCAACAGTTTGACAAAAAGGTATATATCAATAATCTCTCTTTTGTACTAAGTCATAGCTTAAATATCTTATATCATTTCTCCATATGATGATCATACTACTCTAGGACAGTGATTTAGTGAGATAATTTTATAAGATTTTTTATAGTGAACATTTGCTTAAATTTTACAACTTTCATCTCAATTATTATCATAATTAAGAGAAACTACCTTAATATATACTTAAATCTTTGATAAGACCTTTGCTCCTTTCATATACAAAATGGCTTTTATGTTCTATAGTACACTATTGTTTCAACAATACAAGGAACTATATCAAGTTCATTAAAGAACTTATTGATCCAAATAATCATTTTTACTAAATTGAAAAAGTATTATAACTTTATTAGCCATGAATGCTACATTGGAATATTTTCAATCTTAAAATAATATTATTTTACGTAAAATATATCATAACTAAGACTAATTTCTAAAGTTAATATCTATATGACCTTAAACTTAAATACCAATTTACATATAGAATAATGAATCTATAATATTTCATAAGTATTAGATACCTCAAATACTAAATATTGTTAGTACATTATCTA
The DNA here is from genome assembly GCA_027568935.1 of Erythroxylum urbanii. Lineage (NCBI taxonomy): Eukaryota > Viridiplantae > Streptophyta > Magnoliopsida > Malpighiales > Erythroxylaceae > Erythroxylum > Erythroxylum urbanii. The sequence continues at coordinate 11,613,400 of JAOQML010000196.1, read as the reverse complement.
TATACTTAGACTAGTTTAGGTAAACAACTTCCATATTAATCTTTATAGATCTAATTCCCAAAATTATTTATTCCTTTTTCATATCCAATAAGAGTTGTTCTCACGCTATCATATTTTTAACAATTAAAAATATATATTTGGCTCACTATGAGCAGTAAGTCTTTAGACAATCCTACTCAAAAGTATAAATATATTCCCACTAACCTTCTTAGACAAGATAAACCCATAATCATCTTTGAAATAACTATTTGAATTCACCATGGAAATTAATCTTTCAAAATCACATATCCCTTTAACTATACATCAAATGTATCAACAAAGGCACTAGTTCCAATTGGGCGTATTGTCACGAGATTTGACCACTTTCAAAATTCATCTTTCTCCCACTACTTAACTTGAAAATTATTCTTCTATAAGTACACATTAAAATAAACAATTTGTGCTTTTATTATCCATTTAGTTCTAAACTTATTGGATAATTTGTGCTTCAACTAAGCATTACATTATAAAATCATAACTTCAACTCTTTAAAATCTTGCAATTCCATATTTCATATGAAATCTTAATGTTTGATTTAATTGGAACTCATGAAGGCAAGTTATTGTAGTAGTTATGACTATAAAAGAAATAAATTTTACATCATACCATATCTCATATTATATTTTCTTCTTACACAAATTTATATCATTATAAAATTTAGTTGGAGAGCTATTCACTAAAGAATCCCATATCTAAAAAACTAAGAAAATTTAAATATCACCATATCAATCTCATCAAGGTCCTTAGTCATTCTCAATACTTAATTTTTACTCAAATTTAAACACTTTGAACTTTTCAAAATGTTAAATCAATATTTTATTTAGTACATATGAATTTATCATATAAATTCATTAATACATATAATGAAATACAAGTATTTATCCTTTTATGAATTGTTATTACATCTAAAACATCACATGTATAAAATTTAGTAATTCACTACCATATTCATCCTTTCACCAAAGTTAAATTGATTATTCTTTAACTTAACAAGCTCTATAAGTTTCATACGATTTATAATGAAAAGGATGCATATATCCTTGTATGCAACTTTATGATTTTCATTATGTTGATTTAACCAAGATGGAATAAAAGGATAGTCTCAACTATCTAACTTTATATGCTTGCCACTTATGTTAAGCTTAAGTCTTCCTTTGATTTAACACATACAAATTATTTTTGTAAACTTACAATCACTTTCACTTAACAATCTATTTCTTATCATGGTTAAACATTGCAACTATGTTAAATTCGAATTCAATATCAAATACTTAAAAGTGTGAACTAGAATTATATATAATCTATATCATATCATGTATTGACGAAAAATTATGCAATAATATTGTTGTCATACTATAGCAAACATCATCGATTATAGTCCATGTTTATGATTTTAGTAGGTTAAATTGAGTGAAACAATTTTATTAAGGTACTATATCATTCCACTATAATCTATGTAACTATTTGTGTTGTACTATCATAGTGTTGACATCCATCTTACATATCTCCATTAAAGTTTATAAGACATTAATCAACTTAAAATGTCATTATATTTCATCATGTACATGATATTAACTTGGCTTTAAAACTTTTTCATCGAATCCTCGATAGGGATTAATAGTACAATCACATAATATACGTACAACTTTTATAACTTTGAGAACTATTTTCAAACCTAACTTATGTCTAATAAAAATTTTCAATTAATTCTTAGTATCAACTATACTAAACTAAGGTAACTTCTACTTAGAACAAAATAAATTAGAATAAGCAAATAATTGGTCATATGCCATGACAACTAAACAAGATTAGGATTTTATTCAAAATAATTTGTTTTTATTCAAAATAATAACCTTTACTACTATTATAAAAAGACTACTATTACAATTTTTTTGGTTATTTCACTATTTTCATCAAAATAATAACCCTCACTACGATTACAGAAAGATTATTCTAATCTCTCTAGTAAACTAGGATCTTATTCAAATTTAGTTGATCTTGATTTCGTTCAACAAACTAGTTAAACATATCTTATATGTTATTCTTAACTCTATCTCTAAATTCATATTCATGAGTTTGTTCATCCAAATAGTATAAATTTAGTTAAGAAGGATCCATCGCTATAACACTAAATATATGCAGGTTAAAGTGCCCTTAAGTTTACTCAACAAGTTTAATAATAAATAAAAATCTAGTTCATCCTTATAATAATGAAAGACAACAATCATATTCACAACATTGACTTAATATTTAATGAAAATTTTAATTTTTGATGGTCTCATCAAACACACATTATATGTAAATGTCATATATTTTAAACATACAATTCCTCATATAAATATAGTCAAATTATAAGTATGAAATATTGTTTGAATCTAACTATCAATAGAATGTCAATAATCTAATATAATATTTCCAACTCTTTAGATAATTAAATTAAATTAAACCATTAATTCCTAAATAAAAAATTTTCAAATTTAACTGAAAACCATTTTTATTTATCTTGATTCCTTTAGCACATCTCATTATAAACATTTTTCAATAAATTACTCTTCTCATTATCATTTAGGAAAAACTTAATTTTCAAAATTTTATAAGTAACATTTACTAATCCAATTGAAATTTTTTTCTAATTTAATTAGACATAACATTTCCTTAATTAGAAAACTATTTTCTAATGTCAAAAGGAAACTACTTTCAAGATTAAAATATATATTTTTTATTTAATTAAGAAAGTCCTTTATACTATTTTAGAGTAATTTCTCAATTAATTAGAAAATAATTCTTTAATAAATTAGTTAACTTTTTTTATAAAATATCAAAGAAGGCTCAATTTTCT
>JAOQML010000196.1:11592229-11606578 GCA_027568935.1 Erythroxylum urbanii | reverse complement strand
TCAACTACAAAGATCTTGTTAAGACCTTTAAAATGATACCAATATTAAATATAATATTAAATTTATTTTAAATATTTTTATAATTCTTATTTATAAGTGTTATAAATTCATTAATAAAATATTTTAATAATAAAAAGTAAATTAAAAATAAACGGTGCATAAACTTAAAAGTAACATAAACCACAAATTTGATTTTAAAAAATTAAAAGCCAACGAAAATAAACTTAAAAATAAGATAAATCACAAATTTGATTTTAAAAAATTAAAAGCCAACGAAAATGCTTAAAATTATAACTAGACTGAAATAAATTACAACTACAACCAAACTCGAAATTACAATCAAACTAAAAAGATTCTTAAAATACTTTTTTTTACTAAATGCGGTGTAAAATTTTAATGTAATCCTTAGGGATGACCTTCAGGATGAATTGCTGACTCTGGTAACATGCAAGAAGAGATAGAGTTAGGAAGTTTAATTCTTCAAGAGCAACCAACAAAGTAAATGACACAATCAGGTGACACTTGTTCAGGTGATTGATGACACAAAATATTAACAATATAAGCTGCAATGCCAAAAGCCCATGACGAATGCTGAAAACCACCCGAAAAGATAAACCTTAGCAACGATAATGTTAAGTTTACAAATAGCTTGTCTCTGATTATTTATATTAGTTTTCACGTTGTCCTAACGCATTCCAGGCCGTTCGTTCAAACTTCAATCTTGCTGTCCAACACTTAGTTTCGAGTGGTCAAAGCTACATCAAAGGCTGTTGTTGTTGTTGTCGTCCTCTAACTTATCGGTCCACGTAGATTCTTAAAGTGGAAGATTGACCAGTCAGTTGGGATGATGAAGCAACTGAAGAGAAAGATGAAACAGAACATGTCCATGATCCTGATGTACGGACGAATACCCGGATTCCTTTACCAACTCTCTCGCTAATAACCAAAACCCATTGAAGACAGAGCCTTTCTCTATTGGTTCTTCTTTTCCATTAATGTTTCTGGTTCATTAATGATTTATTTGTTTTCTCTTTTGGTCACCCATGTTTTCGGCTGATGCTTGCTCGCCACTGTCTTCCCCTTGACTTTATTATTCTTACCCTCCTCTATATTCAATTCAGTTCTCTGGGAGCGTTTGTTTCTTTTTCAACGTATGCATATATACCCGTGCTATGATATTGTTAATGAATGATCGAGTCTTTCTTTGTGTTCTTGGGTACTGTATGGCCGCACTCTGATTTGTGTTTGCTGCCTGAAGTAGTTTCTCTGTTCATCAATTTTAACTGTTAAAGCTCTCTTCTAAGTCGACCCCATCATTTCTCTAATTTCTGCTTCTCATTGAAGCTTTGATGGATAATAGAACTGGTTTATGTGATTCAAACGAGATCAGCAATGGAAGCAGCACGTGCACAGAGCCAGCCTCCATTATAAACCCTCCAGCCCCAGAAATCTCAGCTCTTCAACATCTCTCCCAGAACCTCGAGTCAATCTTCGAATCCTCGAATTTTGACTTCTTTGCCGATGCCAAAATCACAATTTCCAGTTGCAACCGCGAGGTGGCAGTTCACCGGTGTGTTTTGTCAGCGAGAAGCACCTTTTTCAAGAATGTATTCTCATCTGTGGCCAAGGAGAGAGATGCCAAGGTGGAGTTGAAGGAATTAGCTAAGGACCACCACATTGGCTTCGATTCGCTTGTGGCTGTTTTGAGTTTTTTGTACAGTGGAAAACTGAAGGCGTTGCCTAAGGATGTGTGTGTTTGTGTGGATGATGATTGCTCCCATGAGGCTTGCAGACCCGCCGTGGATTTCATGGTTGAGGTGCTCTATGCCTCTTTCAAGTTTCAGGTGTCTGAACTAGTGGCCCTTTATCAAGTAAGAATGTATCTGATTTTAATTTCTGTCAGCAGTCAATGTAGCATTTTGTGGTTCTTTATTATTATTTTTTGAATTATTCCAGTATTTTATACAGAGTACGGATTTTTAGATAGGCAATTAATCTCGCTAGGTATTTGTATTATATCTCAAATTTCATTCTACTTGCTGTTGTTGAAAAATGGATCAGTCCTTCTGTAGCAGTTTGCCAGTTAACGTTGATGCTCCAACACAATCTTCAGATAGGTAGTAAGCAGACTTTTCGGAATGGGATGTTCATTTTAAGCTAGAGTGAGGTAGTTCCCTCTCTAGTCAGAGTTGTCTGTGAAAAAATAACTGTTTTACTTTTAAGTTGTATTGAGTTGAGTATGATTCTTGTCCTTGTTGGGATCTTGAGGATCGGGATCATTGTGGTAGAGCATAATGAGTCAGCAATTCATTATACTGCTCTTTTTGTTATCTGGATATAGGAGCAGAAACAATTCATATTCACCCTGAATTTCCTATGCAGAGGCATCTTCTAGACATTCTTCACAAGGTTGCGGTTGATGACATACTGGTGGTTCTTTCTGTTGCAAATATGTGCGATAAAGCCTGTGAAACACTGCAAACAAGATGTATAGAGATTGTTGTGAAATCTGATGTAGATATGGTGACTCTTGACAAAGCCCTGCCCCAACACATTGTAAATCAAATTACATACTCTCGTTCAGAACTTGGCTTGGTGAACCCTGAAAGCAGTTTCCCTGATAAGCATGTAAAGAGAATACATAGGGCTCTGGACTCGGATGATGTTGAATTAGTTAGAATGCTGTTGAAGGAGGGGCATACTAATCTAGATGATGCGCATGCACTCCATTATGCTGTTGCACACTGTGATTCAAAGACTACAACAGAGCTTCTTGATCTTGGACTTGCTGATGTTAATTGTAGAAATTCAAGGGGCTACACTGTGCTGCATGTTGCGGCAACACGGAAGGACCCTAAGATTATTGTATCTCTCTTGACAAAAGGGGCTCGGCCATCAGATCTGACTTCAGATGGTAGAAAAGCCCTTCAGATCTCAAAACGGCTTACCCGGGCTACAGATTACTTCGAGTCCACAGAGGAAGGAAAAGCCTCACATAAGGATCGTTTGTGTATAGAGATTTTAGAGCAAGCAGAACGAAGAGATCCATTGCTTGGGGAGGCTTCTCTTTCTCTTGCTGTGGCTGGTGATGACGTGCGAATGAAACTTTTGTACCTTGAAAATAGAGGTAACCTCTTGCAGCTTTCTTTCCTTTCTATATGTGACTGCTTCCCCCTCCGTTTACAATCATAAATGTGTATAATACCTTAAGGAGGTACTTGGATCTTAATAGCCTCAAGAACTCTGAAACAAACGTTCATAATTTTTCTTAGTTGATAAGCTTGTATACATTTCCATCATAATTACCTCATGATGGTGAAACTATTGCTTTGTTGGTGAAGTATGATGTGACAAAGAACTCTAATAATGCAGAAGACGTAGAGATGATTGTTTCAGTTCTTACCTATGAAGATACATTATTAATTTCTTCCCTTTGAAACTGTTCTGGAGGAAACTGATTTTCTAACTACTGATACGTTGTCGCACATTTCCTTCCTTCATATATCAGCAAAACTTAATCTACAAATCCTAGCCTATTCTAGTAGTCGCATAACAATCAATCCGTCTTAATATCCCTGTTTTTGAAGTTTCCATTTTCCAAGGCAGTTAAGTCTATTGGATGGCTTTGTTAGTTGGATGTATCAAATAATGATGTACTTTTTCTTTTTGTGCTGATTGTAATAGTTGGGCTGGCAAAACTCCTGTTTCCCATGGAAGCAAAAGTTTTAATGGATATTGCTCAAGTAGATGGAACTTCCGAGTTTCCATTAGATGGCATAAGGCCTGTGAATTTGGCTGGTGTCAGGAGAAAAACTGTTGACTTGAATGAGGCGCCTTTCAGAATTCAAGAGGAGCATCTGAATAGGATGAGAGCACTGTCTAGAACAGGTAAGTTAAAGATTCAAGAATCAGACGTTCTTAGTTATGAAAATTTAAGCTCAGAAATTCCGTCTCATGGAAGAAGATAGCATCTTTATGAAGCTGACCTCAGATTATTGACAATGGCTTTGAACATGTTGACAGTTGAACTTGGGAAGCGGTTCTTCCCCCGTTGCTCAGAAGTACTCAACAGGATCATGGACGCTGATGACTTGTCGCAGCTAGCATACCTAGGAAATGATACTCCTGAAGAACGACTCCTTAAAAGACGTAGATACGCAGAACTCCAGGAGGTTCTAAGTAAGGCCTTCAATAAGGATAAAGAAGAGTTTGATCGGTCCGCCGTATCCTCCTCATCATCAACCAAGTCAAGTGGGATGGCCAGGTCTAATGGCAAGCTCATTGACAGGGGTGGTTAGCCGCGTTATCACTCACTTTTCTATTGTATGGTATGGCTTGCATTTTTTTGACAAATAAGCTATCTTTTCCCATTCTTTCTTCCTTGTAATGTAATAATATGTCGTCGACGATTATACAAGAGGAAAGGACATAACTTTAGACATCTGTTGATATTTGATATCGAGTCTAGTAGGTGGTGATACCGAAGGCCGGTGCAGTTTTGTAAAAATCAAAGACCCTTGTTCTCTTTCTGTCGCATCAAGAATGGCCAAAAAAAAAAACTATTTTGCTGGCTTTCTTGTCTCAAAATGGTTGAAAGTGATAACCACATCTTCAAATGCAAATATAATCTTTATCACCTCACAATGTCATCCAAAACGTGGAAGTTAAAGACAAGGAGTGCTCTGGGTAAACAAAAAGAGACAAAACTAACCATCAATCAAAACGTGCTTTCGAAGTGCGAACGAGAAGAGATCTCTCTACAGAACTCAACTTCTGATTATGCTTTGTCCTTTTTTGGTAAGCAAATCTTATCATTCTTCGATCACTTTTGTAGCATCTTGAAGGGACATCAATTCAAGACCCCACTACATTTTTTTTTTTGGGTGAACAGACCCCACTAATTATATGAAACTACTACCTACCAACTCAGAAACGTGGCATATTTTAAGTTAAATCGGGTTGGTCTAGATTATCTTTATCCATTTTGTCGGATGTTTAGGGTACGTGGTCTTAATGTCGAGTGTCAGTCGTCACTCACAATTATGTCCTGTCCATCCCACAATGCCCATCAAATGGACTATAAGAAGAAAAGACGTCTGAGACATCTTTCATTGTTGAACTAATGACCGTATTAGCGTATAATTAATCACAGGTTTTCAGCTTGAGAATTAAATATAAGCATGTTTACAGGAGATATGTACATGCTTACATTTAACCCAATAATTTACTGAAAATAAGAACGATGTCATAGTGAATAAAATAATTGAAGAATTTACAATTAGAAGTGAACCCGGTAAATATCATAACTCAAGATTTAGGAGGAAACTGTGAAGAAGTCGTGATGAGGAGAATCACATGTACAAATTACCGCCAATAAAACCCCAAAGGCGAACAGTGGCAGTATTTTAGAAAGCTGTTGAGATACATCTTGATTCTAGCAAAAGTTGAACTACAGATCAAATATGTACTTGTATGGGGAATTTTTACTAGTCAGATGCTCAGAATTTGAGAATAAACAAATCAGATAGACCAGCGGATCCTCTCTGCGATTTAAAGCACTTGAAATGGAAGGACTGTTTATTTCAATTTAGCTCCCCAAACTTAGTAGTAGATTGCAGCACCATGTCTGTATCAACTCCTGAACCATTCATTCCCTTAAAGCCGTATGAGATTTTATATCAAGAATCTGCAAATTCACGCCAAGAGAATACCACCGGATTCATCCAACACAACTTGCACGCTCCACCAGCTCAGTTACGTAGCCACCCCAAGCTCCTGGCCTCCCTATCAAATCCTCTAATTCAAGGTAAAACTTGGAGTCATTCACATCTAGGTCCTCTTCAATAGGATTCTCCCCTAATGAATTAATGTCATCCATTAGCTTCTCTGACATGATATCATAAACAAAAGATGCGTGTTCAGTGTCTGTTGCACGCATCAAATTGGCCACAGGGTCCTGGATATGGCTGCAAAACTCATCATTCAAGGGAGCGGGACAGAGTTTTGACACGGGGTTGGTTGCGATAGTCTTTGGTAATATCTCAGCAAGTTCAGTTTGCATTGTAGCCAGTTGCTCCTGAGGTTGGTTTCTGCAATTCACAGTTTGGCCAGTATGCGCAGAATTAGTCAGGCTTTGAGGGAATTGGATGTGAAGCAGTCTTCTCTTCTTGCACAATTCATCTCCATCTAACCATCCTTGTTGCTTCCTCTTATGTATTAGTTGTTGAATAAAGCCAGGATTTTTGGTTACTTGTGCAAAGAAAATTAACATCCGTAGTTGCTTGCATTCAGCTGCTCGAATACGTTCGCATACGACACTCAGTTGATTATTCGAGTCCGCTTGTTGCTGCCTAAGATTCAGGATTTCCATCTTCAAGACTTTTTGATCATTCTTCAGACTCTCAAATTCCGCTTCCAAACCAACTTTTATTGAATCAACACTGCTCGTAGCTACATTCTGATGTTTGTTATACCTACTCCGTCTCTTGATGTTTTTGAGCAAATTTTTCTTCCCTCTTTGAAAACCTTCATTTGCAAATTCCCATCTATCTGGATCAATCTTCCTAAAACCCTGAAATCAAATTGCAATACAATAATCAATTAACCAGGTCAATGCCACATATCAATTAAGACTTTGGTATGATGCTTATATGCAAAATCAAACTCATTGCTACATTAGAACAAACAGTTGAACAAACAAGAAAGCATATTAATGATATGGATTGATTATGGACATACATAAGTGTTAAGCTGGCGAATGAAGCTGGAGAAATTGCTGTGCTTAAAGTACTTAGGAAGCATATTTTTGGAGAATTCATGTGAGTCCCAAACAATAAAACTATCACGACCCTTGCTCCACGACACTATAGAGTCAGTCTCAGGATTGTCCACCATCTCGAAAATCTTCTTCAAAAATGGTGGCGGACCTGACTCGTGTAAGCCCTCTACGGGTTTTGGCAACACCACGGACACAGATGACGAAGAAGAATGCGATCCGTCGCCGTTGATTTTGCAAAGGCCTTCGTCTTCCTCATCCTCTTCCTCCTCTTTCTTGATCGTCAACACTTTTTTCGCCTCAGTCTCCACTTTCGCCGGCTTCGCAGAAGTCAACGAAGGTGACGACGCGCCACCGCAAATAGCCGGAGTAGTTAGGTCCTCAGTATCCGATATTTTTTCTACCACCACTCTCTCTTCTCTACCTGGATTTAGAGCAGTTGTACCCCCGCTGTCGTCGCCGACGGCAGCAAAATCTGAAAGTGCCATAGTAATCGTTGTTAAGACTGAGGCTGCTATTTCTCAAAAAAAAAGGACCAAGGCTGCTTGGAGAGAGAAAACAAAGAACGAGGAGTATGACACGGTGTGGGTGCCCATTTATAGCGAAACGAAAATGGAAAGAAGGGGCGACACGTGTCCACTGTTTTATGACATTTTTTTTCCATTTGTAGCTTCCGTCTTGTCCCCACCTCATCTCAGTCCCTCAACTTTCCAGAAACTTCTTTTTGGCCCCTCTCTCTTTTCAATTCAAAATTCTTTTGACTAATCCTGTGCACCGTATCCACCATACACTTGTCAGCCTTGTGGGCCCCACATCACGTCTTTTGTGAGTGATTGAACCGTCCCCAGCCCTGGGATTTGATGGTGTCTCAGCGAAACACAGCAACTGCGGTGGGGTTGGGTTGGTTTGGTCCGACCAGTGAGTAGCAACTAGCAAGTAAAGCGAAGGGTACTGTCGTTTTATATTTTGGCCGAGGAGTGTTCTATTTGAATTGTACATGCTAAGAGTTTGTTCCTATCGACAAATTTTAGTGGATGTGTCATTCCCAGCCGTTGGATGTCTCGGTTCATGGTTTCATCGGTGGAGATCAGGCGGCCATTCGGTATACACGTGCATGTTCTCCACGTGTTCGCCGAGTGTTGCGGTAAATATTAGCCATTCTTTATTTCTCTAAAATGAAGTTGCACAACATACACCTAAAGATATATTATGGTCAGTTTGATTTGTCAATACGACAGAGAACCTATGTCGCTGGAGTGAGGGCAGCAAGTTTGAGTTTGACCATTTGTTGTTTGGGGTTTCAAACGAGGAAATTGCTGATTATGCAGTGAAACGACAGCGGGCCTACTGGAACAACAGACCACCAATCACTTTGCATAACGGATCACTTGCTTGGAGCACCAAATACTCTTTGTAGGTATATTATATTTCCTTAGCGTTGAAAAGACCTCAAGGCCTCGCTGGAATCGCAGGTACCGCAAATTTCCCATGCTCATTTATTGGTCTAGATTTTGCGAACTGGCGACCGATGCCCTATGTGTGGACTTCAACGGATGGATCTAATTGAATTCGTAATATGTTTTCATTAGATATATGGGTCGGATTTGTTATAAGAGACAGGAGCAAACGATTAACAAACGTATTCAACAGACTACATCTTATTCATCTTAAGAGAGAAGTAATGAACCATTTGATTAATTTTTATGATTTCACAAAAGTGATCATCAAATGAAGAATCACGGCTGCAATAAATACATGAATGGAGCAAGTATATGAAGCAGATGCTAAGCCCGTAGTAATTATATAAAAATAGGCGTGTATTTAAGAAACAAAATGGGAATATATGGTGAAGAGAATTAAGTATTGTTTCAAGCTACACAAGCTTTCAAGTAAGGGAGATATGAAGAGAGATTTAAATAGATTGTAATCACTAATAACTATTAGAAATTCATTAGAGAACATTGGAAGATCATTGACAGAAGGGTAGAGTAAAAGGGTCAAGTAGTCTCCCAGTGACTTAATGATGACTCTTTACGCGTGAAGAAAAATGTTGCAACTTCAAGATACTGAATTCAAACGCATGGTATTCATTTAAGAGAAGGAATACACCATGAAAAGCGGGAACATAATGTAACTTGTTTGGTGTCCGAGGTTAGTCTTCCACTAGCTTTAGACATTGGAGAAACGTAAGTAAACTAGCACTAGAGTGGTTAATGTGGTCGACACCAGATTTGTCTCCATAGAACTCCCGTAAAATTTTAAGAACTAACCAGTGTCAATGTGAAAATTGATAAAAATATTATTTTTCTTATAGGATTCTAGGTGTAAGGTTTTATACCAATAGAAGCTATATTATTGGTGTAATAGATAAATGGTATTATTAATTAATCTAAACATTTTCTTCTTGATTACATAAACTCTTATTTTAGGCTTTCTAATAACTTGTGATCTTATTTAACTTACTAGTTGCTCATAATCTTATCACTCATATCTCATCTTTGTTGGAAAAATCGGGTAATTTTTTCCTCTAAAGTAAACAACTAGTAAAGTGAATCGATTCGGTGATACCCAGGAAAGATCACAATAACCTCTTAGACAGTATTACCATTTCACGTAAAGTCCCAAGAAAGGGCGGAGAGGTCACAAACGGCCCACTTAAAATCCGGCCTTCTAGATAAAAATTACGTGCACGGCATATTTATCACAACATAACCCGTATACACACACGAATAATAAATATACTTAAATAAATTGAACACAACACTACAAATATACCTGACAAATAATATTGAATATTATACTACAACTTGAAAAGAAACAAGACAATAAATGAGAATAATAAAAGCGACAAGGAAAGAACACACCTGAAAATTTGATAACGGAGTTCGGCCAAATGTGCCTACGTTTTCGAAGTACCACTTAAGTAGCCCTGTTTTACTTATGTAGAAGAAGAGCATGGGGAGGAGTTTCTTTTATAACTACCAACCTCCCCCCCAAACCCACAAACTCACGATGTAGGATAGAAAATATGTCAAATAGTAACAAATCTCCACCTTAGCAAAATTTCTTATCCCACTAAATATAAATCTTCTCAATCAAACAAATAAAAAAAAATAGTCTTCGTGGTGCTTCCAAAATTCGCACCTTCAGGCGCCAACTCAAATGTGCAGGATATTAACCAAGTCTAAACAATGTTCAAACTTGGCTCTTGTAACCACCTTGGTCAGCATATCTGTAAGATTCTCTGTAGTCCGAATCTTCTGAATAAGTATCTCCTCTTCTTCCAGAATTTCCTGCACAAAGTGATAGCGAACATCAATGTGCTTCGTCCTTGCATGAAAGACTTTATTCTTTGCTAAATGAATAGCACTCTGACTATCAGAATATACCTCAAGTTGATTCTGACCAACTCCCAAGTCTTTAAACAACCTATGAAGCAAAATTGTCTCTTTCACAACTTCTGTTATAGCCATATACTCTACCTCTGTTGTAGACAAAGCCACCGTTGACTGCAAAGTAAACTTCTAGCTAATTGATGCCTTCACTAAAGTGAACAAGTAGCCAGTTATAGACCGTCGCTTATCTAAATCACCTGTATAGTCAAAATCGCAATATCGAGCTACGCGTTGACCAAGTAATTCATCCCGTTCAAATGCTAAACCAACATTTACGGTATTTTGGATATACTGTAGAATCCATTTTACAGCTTGCCAATGAACCTTACCTGGATTATGCATGTACCTGCTTACAATACTAACAACCTGTGAAATATCTGGTCTTGTACACACCATTGCATACATCAAGCTTCCAACTGCATTAGCATATGAGACTTTTGCCATGTATTCTCGCTCTATATCTAACTTTGGAGATAACTGGTTACTTAGTTTCAAATGAGGAGCAAGTGGGGTACTTACAGGTTTTGAATCTTCATATATACCAAAATGTTGTAATACCTTTTTCAAATATTTCTTCGGTGACAACCAAAGCTTGCCTCTCTCTCTATCCCTGCTTATCTCCACGTCGAGAATCTTCTTGGCTTCTCCCAAATCTTTCATCTCGAACTCTTTACTCAACTGAACCTTCAATATGTCAATTTCACTTTGGCTCTTTGCCGCAATCAGCATATAATCAACATATAACAGTAGGTAGATGTAGGACCCATCTTAAAGTCTGCGCAAATACACTCAATGATCGTATTTACTTCTTGTGTATTTCTGACCCTTTATAAACTTATCAAATCGTTTGTACCACTGCCTTGGAGATTGCTTCAGTCCATACAACGATTTGTTCAGTTTGCAAACCCAATTTTCTTTACCAGCAACCTTGTATCCATCTGGCTGAGACATATAGATTTCCTCTTTCAAGTCACCATGTAAGAATGCGGTCTTTACGTCAAGTTGAGCTAGCTCCAAATTTAATTGCGCTACCAAAGCCAACAAAATTCTAATGGAAGAATGTTTAACAACTGGAGAAAATACCTCATTATAATCAATTCCTTCCTTCTGAACGTAGCTTTTAGCCACCAATCTTGACTTTTAGCGAATATCATCTTTGTCGGGAAATCCTTCTTTCTTTGCAAATACTCATTTGCATCTAATTGCCTTCTTTTCCTTTGGTAGTTGTGTCAGCTTCCATGTCTTGTTCTTCTAAAGATATTGCATTTCCTCTTCCATTGCACCTGCACATCTGCCACTTTTTGAACTTCAGATTGCTTCTGGGAAGGTAGATGGAACATCATCAACAACTAGAAGTGTATAAGCTACGATATCAATAAAACGAGCAAGTTTTTGAATTTCTCGTCTCGTCCTTCTAGTGGCAATTGACTCTGATTGCTGCGGAAGTTCGTTGGCTCTTCTTCTGCTATGGGAGAATCACTAGTAGTGCTTTTTGTTGGGATCACCACTGTCTGTTTAAACTCCACCTGCTGCAAAGTACCATCAAACCCTTCTGGAGTTACCTTATTCAACATGGTAGATTTATCAAAGTTAATATCCCTGCTGATAATTGTCTTTTTTGACTCTAGACACCACAAACGGTATCGATTAACTCCAGCATTGAAGTCCATAAATAGAGCCTTCTTTGCTCGTGGATCCAACTTTGATTCATTCATATGATAATATGTGGTAGAACCAAAAATACGCAAAGAGTCATAATCTGTTACAGGTTTTCCAGACTATACCTCTAAAGGAGTCTTGCCACCTATAGCAGATGATGGCAAGCGATTGACGAGATGTTGATCGTATGTCACACCCTCAGTCCAAAATTTTCTGCCTAACCCAACATTAGCAACATGCATCGAATTTTCTCCACTAGTGTCTTGTTCATACGCTCCGACACCCTATTCTATTGTGGTGTTTTTCTAACTGTGAAGTGTCAAACTATGGCATACTCTTGGCATACTTCTAGAAAAGGATCACTCTTATATTCTCCACCATTGTCTGTTTGGAGAACTTTGATCTTCGTTCCTGTCTAGTTTTCAATCTGAGCTTTCTACTTAAGGAAAACCTTAAGCACATCATCTTTGTTCTTCATAGTAAACACCCACATTCTTCTGGAAAAATCATAAACAAAAGTGAAAAAATAAAGCCTACCTCCAAGTGACGGAGCCATGGAAGGTCCCCATACATTTGAGTGCACATAATCTAGAATCCCCTTGGTATTATGGATAGCAGTGCCAAATTTCACTCTTCGTTGTTTTCTCAGAGCACAATGCTCACAAAATTCTAATAAGCAAGCTTTTGCACCTTTTAAGAATCCCTACTTGTCAAGAATTTGCAAGGATTTCTCACCAGCATGTCCCAACTGCATATGCCAGAGCTTTGTTGCCTCTACATCCTTCTTGCTACTACTACCATCCCAACTACTGTACTACCTTGGTAATAATACAGATTGTCCTTCCTCACGCCTTTCAACATTACCAGTGCTCCTGAAGTTGCTTTAAGAATTTCATCTCGTATCATTACTACCAAGCCTTTTGATTCTAAAGTCCCCAAAGATATGAGATTCTTCTTCAACTTTGGCATGTACAGTATATCCCTCAAAATTCTAGTAGATCCATCATGATTCTACAACTTGATTGAGCCTATCCCGGCTGTTTTACATGGATTATCATTACCCATGTACCTCACTATCGAGTTCTTCAAAATCAAAGAACCACTCCTGAATGGGAGACATATGGTAAGAGCAACCTGATTCCAAAATCCACTCGTCTGGATATAATGTTGAAGGTGAAACCACCAAAGAGATATCTGATTCTGCAGTATTTTTACACTCTGCAACATTTGCATCTTATAGAGTTGTCCCTTTCTTCTTCAATTTTGGACAGTCTTTCTTCTAGTGTCCTTTCTCATGACAGAAAGCACACTCATCTTTGGTAACTCGACTTTTTGATTTAGATCTTCTTCTTCTCCCCTTTGACTGGCTTTGCTGACGATCTCTTGCTACAAATGCTTCATCTGCTATAGCTGTTTTGTTTTTCATTTTATCCTTCTTTCTCAACTCATGATTATACAAAGCAGAACATACAACATCTAAAGACACATTCTCCTTCCCATGAAATAACGTAGTCTCCAAGTGTTCAAATTCATCGGGAAGAGATGATAACAACATCAAGGCCAAATCTTCATCCTTAAATTTCACATCTAAATTCAGCAGGTCTGCTACTAACTGATTAAACATAGTGATGTGTTCATTCACAGTAGACCTGGTCGGTAATTAAATCGAAACAGCCTTTTCTTCATAAGGAGCTTATTCTAACCACTCTTTTTTAAAAATTTGTCCTCCGATGCCTTCGATAATTTGTGTGTAGAAGTCTCGTTCTTGAAAGCATACTTCTGCTGTCTGGACAGAAACGATCGAATTGTTTCACATGTCAATCGATTTATGATACTCCAATCCTTATCCTCAACATCTTATGGTTTCTTTTCATCAATGGCAATGTCAAGATCCTGTTGGAAAAGGCAGTTCAAGACCTCACCTTAGCACATGCTGAAATGGCCAATACCGTCAAATATCTCCACCACCAATTTCAAATTTGACAATGGAATCCTCAACCCTGATGATGAGGAAGCCAATGTCCCCGGTGTTTCTTGATCATTAAGTGCCATTACAGACTCAAAATATAGTATTCAATTTAATAAAAACTTACAAACAAATAAAAGACGAACCTTTAGCTTTGATACCACTTGTTGGAAAAATCGGGTAATTTTTTCCTCTAAAGTAAACAACTAGTGAAGTGAACCAATTCGGTAATACCCAGGAAAGATCACAATGACCTCTTAGACAATATTACCATTCCACGTAAAGTCCCAGGAAAGGGCGGAGGGGTCACAAACGGTCCCACTTAAAACTTGGCCTCTTAGACAGAAATTACGTGCACGGTGTATTTATCACAACCTAACCCGTGTGCACACACGAATAATAAATACACCCAAATAAATTGAACACAACACTACAAATATACCCGACAAATAATATTGAATATTATACTATAACTTGAAAAGAAACAAGACAATAAATGCCGAATAATAAAAGCGATAAGGAAAGAACACACCCGAAAATTTGATAACGGAGTT
>JAOQML010000196.1:11572445-11586337 GCA_027568935.1 Erythroxylum urbanii | reverse complement strand
TACACCCAAATAAATTGAACACAACACTACAAATATACCCGACAAATAATATTGAATATTATACTACAACCTGAAAAAAAATAAGACAATAAATGTGGAATAATAAAAGCGATAAGGAAAGAACACACCCAAAAATTTGATAACGGAGTTCGGCCAAATGTGCCTACGTCTCTGGAGCACCACTTAAGCAACCATGTTTTACTTATGTGGAAGAAGAGCAAATTTATGAGATGGTTTGCAATGGGGGGGAGGAGTTTCTTTTATAACTACCAACCTCCCCCCTAAACCCACACACTCACGATGTGGGATAGAAAATATGTCAAATAGTAACAATCTTTTCTATTTATGATGATTCATATTCTTATTCTATATTTTTTAGTACATTTATTAAATCAAACTTATCTTGATAGAGCAATTCTTGATCCAACAGTCCTTGGTCCTTGTTTATATTGGTAATGAATCTCATTAGTCATATTAGTAAGGATCGTATCAGAATTTGGTATTAGAACATTCTTCTACATTTAAGTTTGTTCTTGAATTCTTTTGTTCACATTTTCATCATTCTTGTATCTTCTTCTCATATGTTCAATTTTCTTTATCGTATGTTCAATTTCCTTTAGTGTAGAGATCAATTTTCTATTTGTTAAGTTTGCTTATTGTCTTGGCCTCTAGTTGCATTTCTTTGTTTTTTTATGTCCAATTTTCTTCCTTAAGGGTATTTGACAAAGGAGAAGATTAAAACTAGCTTTCTTAGTAGATTATCTAGTTTATGCAAAACCTCTAATCAAGAGTTTATGTGGTGAAGTAAAGTGAATTTTGAGATAAAAATGTGAGAGAGTGTTGTCTTTTTTTTCTTTTTTGTACTAATATTTTCATATAGGTTCACTATATCTTAAAATAAAATAAAATAATCATCCAAAGATAAGGAAAAAAGTGAGGACGGATAGAGTAGTGATAGACTATAGGCTTACCATGAACGCAATACAAGGTTAATATGAGCATCTCATTAGATAATTTAATGAAGTAAGGGAAAAATTGGATAAACATGAAACTGTCGTAACTAGTTTACAATATAACTCACTTTTACCTACTAGAATTGTTGACTTTAAGGCTTATGATGAGGGTAAAAATGCTTTCAGTTACTTAAAAGAGTTAAACACAAGGGAAGGTAGTAGAGAAAGAGATGGAAGAGGTATGTGTTTCGTACTATATCGTATCGCTAGGTACCAGCAAAAAAATGGTATGAAATTATGTTTAATGGTACCGGTCGATACTAGCAATTTCGCATGGTGCTACAATAAATTTTAAAAAACTAAAGGAACATTTCGCCAAAAAATTTACTTAACAATCATCCTCTGCCCCATATTGTCTGCTTCTCTCATTTCTCTCTCACTCAGTCACAATCTCTCTCGATTCTCCTCTCTAGTGACTGTCCTTTTTGACGAATCTCCACCATCGTCTCTTCCTCATAATCATAGTCAATCTTATCTCCACTCTCCTGTGTGCACCACGCCACCACGCCACCATGGGCCACGCACTTCCCAACTGCTCTCCAACCATCGCTTCCAACCATCCATTGTTTTGCCCAGTGCGTGTAGAGTGTAGAGTGTAACAGAACCTGTAGATGTAGAATTTCAATTTTTCAGATCTAGATCCAAACTCAAACTTACTTGAACTCAATTGAACCGACCCAACTTTAATTGCATTTTCTAATTTTTGGGGTGGTTTTTTTGCTCTGAATAGAAATTGCGTTATATTTGGTTGTGTATGTATGTACTGTGATGGTTGGAATTGTTGTAATTATTTGTGTGAGTTGGTTCAATTTGGGATTGAAAGTTGGAATTATTTGTATGATTTAGTTCAATTTGAATGTAATTTAGGCTGATAGAGTAATGCTCTAAAGACAATCACCTTTAGCACTTTTGTACAAACTTCAATTTGATTGATAAAGCGAAAGACAGTTTTCATTAATTTAATGTTCATTTATCTATGAATTGATGTCTATCTTAAATCGAATTAATGAAGTCCATGATACAAAATATAGCACGAAGGAAATCATGATGAGATCATGATAATGAGATTCCTATCATGTGTAATTATGTTAGTATCTAAATTATCCCTAGTCATAGGATTAATGAGACAGGACATTGTTAATCCAGATAGACTAGCACATGTTATACTCCTTTATTTGATCAAGCAGTGGATTTCATAAACAGTAAGCATGAGATGTTTAGAATTAATATGTGGATGCTTACTAAAAGTAGTAAGTACATCGGATGACCCACTAAGAGATTATCATATGGATGATCTATCAAATGTCAGTGATTAATTTCATCATAACAATGGTGCAAATATCTTTAGATTTGAGGTACTCAAGGATATCTTGGATACTGATCATGTGCTTTGACACCATTCCTTATTGCCTCAAGACGAGGTCGCTTATAGGTTGGTGATTGGGTATAGCTATTAGTATTCAAAGGTAATTAGGTAGCCAGTATATGATTCACTACTTGTGATAAAAAGAGATGATACCTACAGTCTCTTATCGGGGTCATTACTTGGAAGTCTCTGGCCAGAAAAGTTATATTTCATGAAGAGAGTATTTAACGACACATAGAGTAATGAAATCCTCAGGACAAGAACTAACATCATTTAGACTAAATCTTACATAATTAGTCTAGTTAGAGATGACACATAGCCCATACTCTGAACCAAGTGGGGTATAGGATGACGAAGGGACGAATTGCACGGTAATTATCTATAGAAAGGCTCGTAAGTCAGATAATTAACTATCGAAGAGTTCGAGTGTTAATCAACTTACATTCCAGTAAATTGGCATCATAAAATCCTTCATGATTTGCTCAGATTAAGAGTTGATTCAAGTGGCCAAAATAACTGAAAACTTAAGGGTCACATGCATAAAATATCGAATGAAAAAATAAAATGTGCATGACTATCATTTAAGCAAGCCACAATCATGGCTTATATTGTGACCGACTTAATGACAAGTGGTATATAAGTGAGTTCTTCACTTATGTACACATAAATTTTTAGCCAAAAACACACTCAATAGAGAGGCTAAGGGTCTAGAAGAATTCTGGAAGTTGAGATGAATGATCTTGAGATTTGTTCATGCAATTTTAAGCAATTGTTACATGAGATTAATTGCATGTAACTTGATCTTGATCTAACTCTCAATTGAGCATCTACTTGAACTCATCTTGTTTGGTGCTCTAACCACCCTTAAACACTGATTTTTCTTCATCTTTGCGTACTCTCTAGAGGCCAAGGAAGGTGTTTGGTGTTTGCTACAATCCAAACAAGGAGAAGATTCAAGAAAGGAGGAGTATTTGTAAGGTACATATTTTGTAATTTCATGTTTTTATAATCTATTTATACATGCACATGGATTCTGGATTTGCTGGGGTTGTTGTGGGGTTGGAATTTTGATTCCGACACTTCTACTACCTTGCTATGTATGTGATGCATGCATGGACCTATGGCTCTCCTACAGTGGTATCAGAGCAACTTATGCATGTATAAGATGATCTATTGAACATATGCAAACTATTTGCTGGGTTGTGACTGACATGCAAGTTGATTTGGAAAAATTCGTATAAATTGTAGGAAAATTCTTTTTCTGATTTTCTTTCACAGAAATGTTTACAAGATGTTATATTATGTTTCTGCATAAGGAAAGTTCAATTGAATATCATTTTCTATTTTATTTCAAATTAATCTCTAGTCTGTTCAAATGTTGGTTTTTGGGAATTTCTGGAAAACAGAATGTATATACTGATTTTGAAATTTTCGTAATAATTCTAGAAAAATTTTTTTCTAATTTTGTTTCACAAAAATGTTTATAAGGTGTTGTATTATGTTTCTGTCAAAGGAAAATGCAATTAAATGTCATTTGCTATTTTATTACGATTTTAGTTTTAGCCTGATGCATGTATGAAGTTCTGGGAAATTTTGAAAACCTGATGAACATGCCTTGTAAATTCCAGAATAATTTTATTAAAAAATTATTTTCATGAATTTTCTTTATGAACATGCACATATGATGTTGCCACGTCTATAAGATTCATGACACCTGTTTTTGAAATGATAAATTATTTATTCTTGATTTTACATGCATGCTGCTGGTGTATGTCAAGTGTTAGTGGGCATATGATGTGCTGGCTAATTCCAATAAGTTCATAAATAATTCCTAGGAATTAGTTTCTATAATTTTTTATTAGGCACATTTAGAATGTCTATAAGACTTTGGAATTTTTTCAGGATTAATTGAACTTGATTCAATTAATAGATCAAGTCAAAGTCAACACTGGTAAGCTTTTTGAAAGTTGATGGGTTTGAAAGTTGATGGGGCTGACTTGTTTGATGACTTATATGTATGTGTTTCGGTTATAAGACCTTGAAATTTTTTTATGAGATTAGAAATGTATTATTTTGATGATAGTATCATGCTAAGTGATTGTGTTTGAAATTATGGTTCCGGAAAATTTTTGGACATTGAATCGGTCCCTTTAGTGTCTAGTAGGTTAACTCATTTATCTTGATAATTTTGGCCATCAAGATATTTTTGGCTTGTGCCAAAATTTTCTTGATAAATTTGAGATGACCTAGGGATGTTTTAGATGAATAGTTGATATTCAAAAATTTTGGAAACCCTAGGGATTAATTTAGAATTAATCCAAGTAGAGCATTGCATTTCTAGTATGACTAGAAAAACGTGTATGTACTAGAATTAAAGTGTTTAATTTGGATATCAAAATAATTAAATTTTAGGATTCCTAATCAAATCACATTTATAATTCGAATTAGCCGAGACTAACACTAGTAGCCGATTCGGTTCAAGAGTTGAATCGAATCACAAACTTTAGATGCATAGTCAAGTCACAACCTAAATTAAACCTCCCTTGTATGTTACATGCATTAGGTGCATTTTAAGGGTGGTTATGGACATAGACCCAATTTAATTTAGTTGTCCATAATTTGAATATGTGTGTGTGTGTGTGTGTGTGTGTGTGTGTGTGTGTGTGTGTGATATATATATATAATACCATCCAAGTATTAATGAGACCTAAGAATAAATCCCTCAACCAAAATGTTAAGACTTACGCCTTCCATTGATATAACAAAAACCATAATTCTTTTAATGTTGAGTTGTTGGGCATATCGAAGCTTACTCTACACGAATATGTTCAAACTATGGAAATTAAATTTCCGGATTAATGGGATGGTCCTAACTGGAAGCATTGATTTGTTGGGAAAAACCAAGGTCAACATGGATAGAGGCGAAGTTGGGTAGTATACATGGAATGTATACGCATCAAAAGTTGATAATCCAATGAGTGTGCTAAATCGACAGTTGATGGCACAAGTCGATAGTTGCATAACTGAATGCAATTGATATGAATGATACCTACCGATTAACCTAAGGTGGCTTATTGGGCAAACCCAAACTCATTCTTAGTGATATTGGATATCGACCTATTAGGAAAATTATAATTTTTCTCAGATTCATAATGAGGGCTATAGATTTGGATAAAATAGTGGGACCCTTAATGCATGTGATTAAAGTCATTATCGATATGTATTTGTGTACGTGCGAACACTTTCTCTCATCCTTCTAGGTTATTGAATCACCACAACGTCTTCGTCCAATGTAAACTTACGCTCTTTACTTGACTCCAACAAACTCACGAGACCAATCTTTGGTTACAAAATTTGAGAATTGTTCTCAAATATGAGAAACTAGGATATGTTCTAGATAAGCCACTTCTCGATCCCCCTACTGCCGATGCCTCTAATGAGGATCAGAAAGCTTGCAAGAAGCTACTGGATGATAATAAGCTAGCTAGCTATATTATGCTGGCCTTTATGTTACCAAAACTGCAAAAGCAACATGAGGCTACAGATGCTCATACCATAGTTTACCATATAAGGGAATTGTTTGATGAGCAAGCTCGGTCTAAAAGGTTCGAGACCTCAAGGTTGATCTTTCGCTCTAAGATGGATAAGGGATCGTCTATAGTACAGTATGTGCTAAAGATGAATGGATACATTGAGAGATTAGCCAGTTTGGGTTTCATAACGCATTATGAATTAAGTATAGACTTAATTCTGACTGGTTTAATCGATAGTTATTCACATTTTGTACTTAAATATTGAATGAACCAAATATCCACTTCGATACCTGAGTTGATTAATCTACTTAAAATAGTTGAGCAAGCTGTCAGGAAGGACAGTAAGGCTATAATACTGGTGGACTCTGCTTCTGGTTCTCGCAAGAGGAACCAAAAGAAGAAGAAGAAGTCCAAGAAGCCAGTGGGAGGTGTAGTCAAGAAAAAGACAAAGGACAATACACCAAAGGAAATTTGCTTCCATTGAAATAAGGAAGGGCATTGGAAGAGGAACTGTAAAGCCTATATGGAGTCATTGAAGCAGAAGAAAGCATTAGATGCTCCACCGTCTATGTCAGGTATGTTATTTGTCATTGAGGTTAATACTATTTCTAATCATAACATTTGGGTATTAGATACCAGATGTGACTCACACATATGTGTTGATATGTAGGGTCTCAAGGATAGTAAACCGCTCAAGAAGGGAAAGATGGACCTACGTATGGGAAATGGACTAAGAGTTGCTGCATTAGCCATAGGAACCTATGTTTTGTATCTTTCTAAAAGGCTAGAGTTAATTTAGGATAATTGCTATTATGTACCCGTTGTGACAAAGAACATTGTATCTGTTTCATGTCTTAATAAAACGAGATTTCATTTAACTTTTTCTAGTAATGTTGTTCAATTAAGTTGAATGAAATGTTGTATGGTAATTCTATATTATGCAATGGTATTTACATATTAGATATGTGCAATCCAATTTTAAATATCAATGACAATAAAAGACAAAAATGGGATAACTTAAAATCATCTTACTTATGACATAGTCAACTTGGCCATATAAGTGAGAGACGCATGTTTAAGCTATACACAAGAGTGGTAACTTAGGGTCATTTGATTATAAATCATATGGCACATGTGAATCTTGCTTGTTAGGTAAGATGACGAAATTACTTTTTAAAGGAAAGGGTGAACATACGAATAGGTTATTAGACCTAATACATTATGATGTGTGTGGTTCGATGTCCATTCATACTAGAGGTTGTTTTATATACTTCATTACTTTTATCGATGATTATTTACAATATGGGTATGTGTATCCAATGAGATACAAGTCTGAAGCATTTAAACTGTTTGAACAATTTAGACATAAAGTAGAGAAATAACTCGGTAAAAGTGCTAAGCCCACCAAAATCTTTTTGGGGTTATACACTCGAGACTGTTGTTTACGTGATAAACAAAGTCCCTTCAAAAGCAGTTGATGTTACTCCATATGAGATATGGACTAACCAAAAACCTATCTTTCTCATATGAAAGTTTGGGATTGTCTGGCTTACGTGAAGCGGATTCAATCAGACAAGCTTAAAGTGAAATATAATAAATGTCTATTTGTAGGATATCCTAAGGAAACAATTGGTTATCAGTTCTATAATGCTTTAAAGCAAAAGGTGTTTGTCTCAACACATGCTATCTTTTTAGAGAAAGAGTTTCTTCTAAGAGAAGATAGTGGGAGCAAAGTTGAACTTAATGAAGTTTATGATGCTCAAATAGACGCAGATCAACTGCTTAAACCCGAGATTGTTGTTCTTGGAGATAAGACAACAGTTGAACCTTCTGACACACAAATGTTCGTAGGTCAAGTAGGATACGTAATGTTCCCGAAAGATGGATTTCTCATAAGTGAACACAATGACATATTGTTTACAAAGGAAAATAAGCCTACAACCTATGAAGAGGCTCTGAAGAGTTCAGAATCTAAAAAATAGCTTCAAGTCATGAAGTCCAAAATGGATTCTATGTTTAAAAACCAAGTATGGACTTTGGTTGACCCACCTGAGCGGCTAAAACCCATAGGGTGTAAGTAGATTTTCAAGAAAAAAATCGACATGGATGGTAATGTGATTACCTATAAAGCAAGGCTAGTCGCTAAAGGTTATCGTTAAAGACAAGGAGTTGACTATGACGAGACATGTAACCTTGTAGCCATGCTTAAATCTATTAGAATACTCATAGCCATTACTGCTCATTATGATTATGAGATATGGAAAATAAATGTGAAGACGACTTTCCTTAGTGGAAACCTAACCGAGGATGTGTAAATGATACAACCTAAGGGCTTCATATCCAAAGATGGTGAAAAGGTATGCAAGCTTCAGAAATTCATTTATGGATTGAAGCAAGCATCTAGGAGTTAGAACACCAGATTTGATGCGACAATTAAAGAGTTTGGTTTCTCATAAAATCTGGATGAACCTTGGTGTATAAGGACGTTAGTGGGAGTGTTATCATATTCCTTGTGTTGTATGTGGTTGACAAATTACTAATAGGAAATGATGTCTCAAGTTTGCAATATGTCAAAATTTGATTGTCCTAGAATTTCTCTGTGAAAGACTTTGGAGAAGCAACTTATATATTGGAAATAAAGATCTATGGAGATAGATCAAGGAAGTTGCTAGGTCTTTCACAGTCTACATATATAGATAAAGTGTTAAAGAGGTTTAACATGGAGCAATCCAAGAGAGGGTTTCTTCCCATCACTAATGGGATAAAACTCTCGAAATCTATATGCCCCAAGACATAAGATGAGAGGACTCGAATGAGTTTGATCTCGTATGCTTCAGTAATATGATCGATCATGTATGTTATGTTATGTACAAGACCTGATATATCATATGCTCTAAGTGTTACGAGCAGATATCAATCGGATCTTGATGAGTGTCACTGGGTGGTCAAGAATATCCTAAAGTACTTGAGAATGACGAAGGATGTATTCTTGATATATTTAGATGGAGATCTCATAGTGAGAGGGCATATAGATGCCAATTTTCAATCTGACCAAGATGACTCTAAATCCAAGTCAGGTTACGTTTTTACATTAAATGGTGGAGCAATCAGTAGGAAAAGTTCCAAACAAGAGACGACTGTAGATTTAACGACTGAGTCAGAGTACATTGCAGCTACGGAAGCAAAAAAAGAAATTTTTTGGTTCAAGAAGTTTGTTATAGAACTTGGAGTGGTTCTAAGCATTGTAAACCCGATACTGTTATATTGTGACAACAATGGGGCTACTGCTCAAGTCAAGGAACCAAGGACTCATCAGAGATCCAAGCACGTACTAAAGAGGTGCCACCTGATCAGGGAGATCATTGATAGAGGTGATGTGAAGATAGAGATAGTGCCCACAGATTAGAATATCACTGTTTGTTTGACTAAGCCACTTCCTCAAATGAGATTTTATTATAGTGTACTCGCCTATGGTATTAGATATAAAGGCGATTGACTTTAGTGCAAATGGGAGATTGTTAAAGAAGTGATCTAAAGGCAATCACCTTTAGCACTTTTGTACAAACTATATTTTGATTAATAAAGCGAAAGATAATTTTCATTAATTTGATGTTCATTTATCTATGAATTGATGTCTATCTTAAATCGAATTAATGAATTCCATGATACAAAACATAGCATGAAGGAAATCATAATGAGATAATGAGATTTCTATCATATGCAATTATGTTAGTATCTAAATTATCACTAGTCATAGGATTAATGAGACAGGACTTTGTTAATCTGAATAGACTAGCACATGTTATACTCCTTGATTTGATCAAGCAATGGATCTCATAAACAATAAGCATGAGATGTTTAAAGTTAACAAGTGGATGTTTACTAAGAGTAGTAAGTACATCGGATGACCTGCTAAGAGATTATCATATGGATGATCTAACAAATGTTAGTGATTAATCTCATCATAGCAATGGTGCAAATATCCTTGGACTTAAGGTACTCGAGGATATCTTAGATACTGATCATATGCTTTGACATCATTCCTCATTGCCTTAAGACGAGGTCGATCATAGGGTGTTAATTGAGTACAACTATTGATATTTGAAGTTAACTGGGTAGCTAATAAAGGATTCACCACTCATGATAGAAGGAGATTATACTCATGATCTCTACATAGAGTAATGAGATCCCCAGGACAAGAACTAATATCACTTGGATTAGATCTAACATATTCAGTCTCGTGGGAGTTGGCACATAGTCCATACTCCGAACCAAGTGGGGTATAGGATGGTGAAGGGATGAATTGCATGGTAATTGTCTATTAAAAGGTTTATAAGTCAGATAATTAACTATCGAAGGGTTCAAGTGTTAATCCACTTATATTTCGGTAAATTGGCATTATGAAACACCCTTCATGATTTGCTCAGATTAAGAGTTAATTCAAGTGACCAAAATAACTAGGAATGTAAGGGTCACATGCATAAAAGATCGAATGAAAAATAAAGCGTGCATGACTGTCATTTAAGTAAGTCACGATCGTGGCTTATATCGTGACCGACTTAATGACAAGTGGTACATACGTGAGTTCTTCACTTATGTAAACATAAATTTTTAGCCAAAAACACACTCAATAGAGAGGCTAAGGGTCCAGAAACGTTCTGAAAGTTGAGAGAAGTGATCTTGAGATTTGTTCATGCAATTTTAAGCAATTGTTGCATGAGATTAATTTCATGTAACTTGATCTTGATCTAACTCTCAATTGAGCATCTAATTGAACTCATCTTATTTGGTATTCTAACCACCCTTACATATTGATTTTTCTTCATCTTTACATGCTCTCTAGAGGCCAAATGAGGTGTTTGGTGTTTGCTACAACCCAAACAAGGAGAAGATTCAAGAAAGGAGGAGTATTTTCAAGGTATAAATTCTGTAATTTCATGTTCTTATAATCTGTTTATACATGCACATAGATTCTGGATTTTCTGGGGATGTTGTGGAGTTAGAATTTTGATTCTGACACTTCCACTGCCTTGCCATATATGTGATGCATGAACCTATGACTCTCCTGTATACGCATTGGCAATTTATGAAGAAAATTAATGCATTGGAAAATTTGGATTTGAAACTTATAATTATTTAAGAGAGTTGGTTCAATTTCAATATAATTTATACATTGTCAATTTATAAAGAAAATTAATGCATTGGAAAATTTAGGTAAGAACTAAGAATTTTGATTAAAGTTGGTAAATAAAAGATTGTTAAATCAAAGTTGGAAATTAGGAATTTAGTAACAATATTAATTAAAATTAGTCAAGAAACCAAACTAATTATAAGCATTATAAATTGAATTGTATAAGTAAACAAAATATATTAGTTTATAGCTGAATTATAAGATTACATAAAGTAAGTTGTAAACTTATAGTTGTGAGTTATTGTTGAAGTTGAATATGTTACAGTTATGAGTTATTATTGAAGTTTAATATGTTTAATTTATGGTTGAATGATGATCATACAAAATAAGATATATTATATAAGATGGATATGTATATTGTGTAATTGTGTATGTTGAATACTTAAATTGTTGGTTTTTGACTTATTGGTGAATTATGTTTGATGAAATTGAATTGCATATGATGTAATCACAAAAATTGAGTTATATTATATAAGATGTATATGTATATATGTGTGTATTGTATAGTTGTTTATATTGAATACTTGAATTGTTGTGTTTTTGACTTATTGGTGAATTCTGTTGAATGAAATTGAATTGCGTATGATGTAATCATACAAAATAAGTTATATTATATAAGTTGGATATGGGTATTACGTAATTGTGTGTGTTGAATACTTGGAATGTTGATTTTTGACTTATTGGTGAATTGTGTTGGATGCAATTGAATTATGTATGAAGTTATCATACAAAATGAGTTATATTATATAAGATGTTTATGTGTATTATGTAATTGTGTATGTTGTTATTAGTTTTTGACTTATTGATGAATTATGTTAGAAGAAATTAAATTGTGTATAATGTAATTATACAAAATGAGTTATATTATATAAGATGTATATGTGTATTGTGTAATTGTGTTAATTTGGACTTTTGAGTGTCTTCATTTATTTTTACAGATAAATGGAAAGAAATTCAAGTACTCTTGATAATTCAACCACTTTAGGAAGATACAATAATCCAACTTGGTCTCATGCTGCATTGGTCTCCAATATGAAGAACTATACTATTTGTTTGTTTTGTAACAAACATTTGAAAGGTAAATGAATCACTAGAATAAAGAAGCAATTAGCTGGGGTTAAAGAAGACATGGAAACTTGTAAAAAAGTGAGTTATGATGTGAAATGGAAAATGAAGACTTTGCTTGAAGAATATCAACATGAGAAAGATATAAGGGAGAGATTGAATTATGAAATTGGTAGTAGAAGTTCGCTTGTTAGTGTTCAAAATGATAGTGAAAATGTTCAAAATGGTAGTGTTCCTATCCAGCAATAAGTGAATGTTGCATCTGGATCTGATGCTAGGAAAACAAGAAGGTAGGTGTCAAATTTTTTTGCCCCATGAACAACTTCTGAAGCTCAGCCTTTAATTTGTAGTGACCAACAATCAAGAGTAGCGGCTTATAATGTAAATATGACAATGGCTAGATGGTGGTATGATTCAGATATAACATTCAATACTTCCTAGTCTTATTAATATCAGCCTATGTTAGATGTTATATCCTCCTACAGTTCGAGATATAAAGCTTCTTCTATTAATGACTAGAGTGGTAAAATTTTGAGTAGCTCTATTTATGAAATTAAAAGTTATTTGGATGAAAGAAGAATGATTTGGGCTACTTATAAGTGTTCAATTATGTATGATGGTTGGAAAAATAGGAGACATGAGTCTATTATTAATTTATTGGTTTATTCTACAAAGGGCTCAATGTTTTTGAAGTCTATTAATGCATTTGGCTTTGTTAGGAATGTTGATACTTTATTTAAAATATTCGAAGAAGTTGTGAATGAAGTAGGGCTAGAAAATATTGTTCAATTCATTACTGACAATAATTATACTTATAAAGGGGCTAGAAGAAGATTACAAAGTAATTCTTTCCTTGGACTTCTTGTGTTGCACATTGTATTGACTTAATGCTGAAAAATATAGGGGATGCTAAATATTTTCCTATTATTGATGAGAATGTGTAGAAAGTAGAAAAGGTGACTAAGTTCATATACAATCGTGCATGGGTCTTGAATTTAATGAGAAAGGATTTTACCAATGATAGGAATTTGTGTCGTCTTACTGTTACAAGATTTACAACAAATTTCTTATTACATCAGTATTTTATTATGATGAAGAAAGAGTTTAGACAGATGTTTACAATTGATAAGTGGGTTGTATCTCAGTATACTACGTCTAATGCTGAATTTGAGGTTTCTAGAATTATACTTGAATATATCAAATTTCGGTCTCAATGTCAATTTCTCATCCAAGTTTGTGTGCCTTTGGTGATGGTGCTTCGTCTGGCTGAGTTATTTTTATAATGCCATGAAGAGGACGAAGGAAGCAATCAAGACCAATCTAAAACATTTATACACACCTTACCTTATAGTCATCAATGAGAGATGAAAAAGGCAACTTTCCCAAATTGACATCCTAATAGGAGTCTCATTGAAAACTTGAATCTCAAATTACTTAAAAAGACACAAAATTTTCATAAAGTGAATTCCCACACGTATTCCCTAAAAAATCTATAAAATAACTTAAAAACAAATGAAATAAGGCAATAAGCATATTTTGAATCAATGAAATCCTAAGAGAAATGAGTGGGGAGTGGGTTTTCACACAGTAGATGGGTGAAAGAGCGTCATAGAAATGAGAGGGAAACATAAAAATGTATGTCTAGTTATGTAACATCCCGTTTCCATATAACAGGTTGGATCATGGAAACGGGTACACGAGAGATCAATCGGAGAAAATAGGAA
>JAOQML010000196.1:11543416-11559803 GCA_027568935.1 Erythroxylum urbanii | reverse complement strand
AAGTTATGATTAAATAAATATATAATGTAAATATTGGAATATTATTTAAATAACAAAATAAAGAATGAAAGAACGAAAGAATTAAAAAAGAAAGAATGAATGAAGAAACTCATAAAAAAAGAAAAGATTGAGAGAGGACAAAGAAAAAAAGCTGAAAATAAAAAAAATGTGCATTATTAAAGAGAGATTACAGTGCCACTCTAATCGTGTGACATTATAGCATCTCTCTAAAATGGAAGAGAAAATACCAATAAATGTGTTAGAGATGACCTAATAAGAGATATATCATTTTACTAGATAAGTTACCATTTAATCTCTCGATATTTCAGTATCGAACTAAACATTGTTAAATTGTATTGTTGCAATTGAAGGATCAAACAAGCAAATATGGATGAAATCTGAAGCAAAAAAAAATTATCTGGGCAGGAAAAGAAAGTGAAGATGAATGGTATGTGAGCAGTGACGATGTGTTGTTATGAATAACATAATAACTATCGTTAACCCATAACTTGCAAAATCATTATAAAATGAGGGACGGTCTTAAGTGATAGGCTTCGTAGAGGATTTAAGGAAAGAGGCAACGTTTGTTTGACTCTACACTCTCTACACACGTAACCTTTTTGTTGCCTTGCCTCTTCATCCTTTTCAAAACCCAACCCCAATCTAGGGTTTTGCGTTTCTCCAGTCTATCTGTTTCTTTGCTCATTTGAGAAGCCAATTTTACCATGAGCAGTGAAGACAATAACTTCACTATGGCTGATCTCGCCACCGGTTTTCACTTCTAAACCCTAACCCCCATTCTCTGTTTTATTCTTCTCCGGTTTGGGTGTGATTTGATCTTCTTTTTGTTTCTTATTGTCTATTTGGCAGCTCTCAATGAGGGGGATCGAGCTGGCCTTGTGAGTGCCCTCAAGGTCAGTAACTTACGTGCTCTGTTCTTTTTCTTGGTGTCTGGGGAAACGACGTAAAATGAATTTAATGGGCATGTTTGCATGTTTGGTTCCAAAGCGAATGTTCTTGTACAAAATTCGTGTTTTTTTAGTGGGTGTTATTTCTTTGCTTAGCTTCTATTTTTTAGTGGATGTATAGTAAGAAAGAAGTAAACTTTGTTTGCTGTATTGAAATGTAGTTTTTAGTGGCATGGTTATATTGGTTATTAGTTAAATTTTAATAAGCATGATCAATGTTGTGGTGTTACTACTCTTGTTTTGCAGAATAAGTTGCAAAATCTGGCTGGACAGCATCCCGATGTGCTCGAGAATCTGTCACCTCAAGTGAGGAAACGTGTTGAAGTTCTCAGAGAGATCCAGGCATGTCCATTCTTATACGGAACATTTTGAATGTCGTATTAATAGCTGCCATGTTGAATTCTATTAAAAAATGATAAGTTACTTGTTGTAACTTGTTCATGTCCCTACTTATTCTTGGTTGGATAATGAGCTGTATATACTTTCTTAATTTCCAGAGCCAACATGATGAATTAGAGGCCAAGTTCTTTGAAGAAAGGGCAGTACTTGAGGCTAAGTATCAAAAGTTGTACCAACCATTGTATACCAAGGTATTTATTTGTCTGTATGCTTTTGAATTCGTTATTTTTCCTGTTGCCTTGTCCAGAATGAAAATTTGAATGATCATGTTTGCAGCGCTACGAGATTGTGAATGGTGTCATCGAAACTGATGGAGTAAAAGTTGAATCAGAAATGGACCAGGAGGGGAAGAAAGATGACGAAGGTAACGTTGGGAGGATACTAAAAATTAGTCCCTTTCTCGTGACATTTTATGAGGCTGATATCTTAATATATTAAGTACAGAGAAAGGAGTTCCTGATTTTTGGCTCACTGCAATGAAGAACAATGAAGTATTAGCTGAGGAGGTTGGGTAATTATGACTCCGATATTTTGTTTTATTTGATTTTAGTCACTTGATTGCTTACTGATTCTTGAGTTTGCTATTTTTTCCCTGGTTTATTTGTGTATCAGATTACAGAGCGTGATGAAGCTGCTCTCAAGCACCTTAAAGATATTAAGTGGTGTAGGATAGAGGCGCCCAAGGGTTTCAAGCTGGAGTTTTTCTTTGAGACAAATCCTTTCTTCACAAACACTGTCTTGACTAAGACTTATCACATGATTGATGAAGATGAACCTATTCTTGAGAAAGCAATAGGGTAACTTCTGTGCTGACTTTGTTAATCCATTCTATGCTGTTATTGACATTTTTGGTGTTGCTGAAATATTTGTCTCTGGTCCATTGAAGAACGGAAATTGATTGGCATCCGGGGAAATGCCTAACTCAGAAGATCCTCAAGAAGAAGCCAAAGAAAGGATCCAAAAATGCGAAGCCCATGACTAAAATTGAGGAGTGTGAGAGCTTTTTCAACTTCTTTAGCCCCCCTGAAGTCCCAGATGATGATGAAGATATTGATGAAGATACTGTATGATCAACACTGTCAAACTTAAGAAAAATATTGACTAGAATTTATTGGTTCACTGTTCTAATTATCTTTCATTCATGTACCTGATTTTAACTTTTTATTCTGTGTACAGGCTGAGGAGCTTCAGAATCAAATGGAGCAGGATTATGACATTGGGTGAGTTATAGTTTAAGTAAAACATTAGCATGTACAATTTTAATCAGCAATTATCATACTGATACTTTTGGCAATACCATTACTATGTGATCTTAGATTAAAAAATGTCTTTCTTTGTATCTTCTTCTTGTCTAAGTTGTTTAAATTTTTAGGTGTTGTTTCTACTTTCATGGACTTAGTGTTTTTTGAAATTTTGGTTTAGGTCAACTATCCGAGACAAGATTATCCCTCATGCTGTATCATGGTACACTGGTGAGGCCATTCCAGGGGATGAGCTTGGGTTGGACGATGATGAAGATGAGGATGAAGACATTGATGAGGATGATGAGGAAGAGGAAGAGGAAGAGGATGAGGATGAAGAGGATGAGGAGGAAGATGAAGACAAGCCAAAAAAGAAGGTATAACATCGTAAAATTGAAATTATTCATCCCATCCTCTCTCTCTGTCTTTCTCTTTGCTGATAATTTTTTTTTAATCTTGTTGAAATCTTGATGCAGACATCTGCTGGAAACAAGGTACCATTTTCTCTAGCTCCATTAATGGGTCTTTTTCATTTCCAAGTTTTTGTATAGCTGCTTTTTGCTAATTCTTTTGTTTTCTATTCAATAAAATTAAATCTTAATTTTGTTGGTTGTGTACTCTAGAAAAGCGGTAGAAGTCAAGCTGGTGATGGTCAGCAGAGTGAGCGGCCTCCAGAATGCAAGCAACAGTGATGCTAAGATTGTTGTTTGATGGAATGTTGTTTAGCTGAGAAGAGTTAGAAGGCTTTGAAGTCAGGGTGGTTATTTATTCTTTTTCCTTTATCCCCTTGTGCCATATTACGGACTGTCCATATTGAATTTTCAAAATTTCCCCTTTTCACCTTTGGTGCTATAGTTCGAGATTTTATTTGTTCATGTAATGTTTGGAAGCGTTCAATGAATGTTTGGTGAACTCTCTTAGAATGAATGCTTCAGCAGTCCTAGTTTTGTTATTATCTTCTGTTCATTTTCTGGTTCATGTTTTTGGGGGATATGGAAAACAAGGAAGCAAAAGAATTCTCTATCAGGAATACATATAAGTGCAGCTACGGGGCTTATTTTGGGCTGAATTAGCGTTTAGTACGTTTAGACGAAAAGATGGGTAAATCCTAACAAAATTAGTGCGAGCTACTTCTACATCTATTGAAAATACCCAACAAAAGTAAAAACAATATAAAAGTTTCTGATCGGTCTGCCACTTACGAAATCCGGAGCCACTGCCAAAGCCAGACAGACATCCTCGTAGTGCTCGTGGAGATGACACGAGTCTTAACTTACCATGACTTTTGTTTTGACCATTAAAACGTTTGTGTACTGTGGTTCTCGTAATGTTTAAATGCCACAATCTGACTTGCTCCTATTCTAATTCTCCGTCTCACCTGGAAAAAATAGGAGGGAAACTAAAACCCTAAAGCCCCTAAATAAGATGCAGCATCGAGACACTCACTCACTCGCTCGCTATTTCTATCTCTCAGTTGTGGGTTCTCGTTGGTGTGCATTGAGCAGTTTATATATGTACTTTTAACCCTTAAAACAATTTCGTTTCGCCTTTTCCCATTTCTACTCAAACAGGAGCTTTGCTAAGGGTTTCCATGGCGAGGCTTCTTCGAAACGGTTCTTCTCTGAAACGCGCTCTTTTTTCGCCCGAGGTAGCCTTTTTCATTTTCTTTTTGTGTCTTCAGTTTCTTTCTTATTTCTACTTTTGCATGTTGAAATTCTTGTAATCTCTTTTAGTTGAATGGTTTAGACTCGTGGGAACGGAATTCTTTGCTTACCCCTCAGACTAGCGATACTGTTTAGTACCTCATATACGCGATTTTGTGCGGGAAATAGGAAACGTTTCTATCTTTTGCGTCTTTTGTGGTGTTGGATATTACTCATTTGCTTATGTGGTTTTGCAGGGTTTAAGGAGAGAGATCACGGGGACGTCTTTTCACATTTGTAACTTTTCCACTAAAGGTGTGTTATATCTACTAGCCCAGGATCTTGTTACCGGGCGACTAACCGGAAAATCCGGCTCTAAAAGTTCTTCTTTTGTTTGCCGCGATTCTTAGATCGCCCTATTTTGGAATTTTTGTTCAGCTCGTCAAAGGGAGGCTAATACCTTGGACTTCGTTGAAAGAGAGGGCTCCAATCTCGAATTGACGATAAAATTCTGGTTGCCTTCTTTATTCATTCGTGGTCCTTTAAATAGGACTTGTTCTATTACAAGTAGGAGACCTATAACTTAGGTCCCAAATAGCAAACCTATAATTTAGGACCCAAATAACGAAAATCACGCACTTACCAATTGTTGGATATAAACCTCCAACAATTCGTGAATAATCCAAAAATAACAATAAATAATTAAAATAGAAGGCTAAGCCTTTAATTTTTGCGCCTATTATATACGTGACTTATGAATGCATCTGTAACATCACCCTCCCCCTAGAGAAAGAGCTTGTCCTCAAGCTCAAAGGCTTGGTAGGCATGATGAAACTGGGCAAGATCCTCCCAAGTTGCATTAGCTACATCAGTCCCTATCCAATGAACTAAAAGTTCCCATGAACCACGATTCAGACCAGTTTTAAGAACGACAGTTGGAGTGGGAATGACCTTGCCATCATCATCAATAGGAGGTCGCAATGGTGGAATTGTTGGTGTAGCACCCTTGTGAGGCTTAAGAAGAGAGATGTGGAAAACATTGTGAAGCTTGGGAGTATCCGGCAGCTGAAGCTTGTAAGCAACTGATCCGATATGCTGAAGGATAGGAAAGGGCCCATAAAACTTGGGGGCTAGCTTGTGTCGAGATTGACTAGCAACTGATTGTTGTCGGTAAGGCTATAATCGAAGCCAAACAAGGTCTCCCACTTGAAACTCAACATCTCGATGACCCCGATCATAGTATTCCTTTATTTGAGTTTGAGCTTTTTGCAAATTGTTTCTAATTTGTGCAAGACCCTTGTCTTGATCACCCAAGGTTTGATCCACGACATGCACTCGTGATGAGCCAACCTCATAAGAAAGTAAACGAGGTGGATGTCGACCATACACAACCCGAAAAGGTGTGTCCTGTAAAGCTGAATCGAAAGAAGTATTATAGCAGTATTCAGCCCAAAAAATCCAGCTAACCCAAATCTTCGGATAATGCCCAACAAAGCATCGTAAATACATCTCAATGGTACGATTAACAATCTCTGTTTGACTATTCGACGGAGGGCGATAGCAGGAAGAAAAAGCAAGTTTGGTACCACACAAACGAAAAAGTTCCTTCCAGAAATGGCTAGTGAAGACCACATCACGATCACTGAAGGTGGATTCAGGTATGCCGTGAAGACGAACAATATTATCCATAAAGACATGCGCTACACGAGTAGTAGTATAAGGATGGGCCATGGGAATAAAATGGGCATATTTAGAAAACCTGTCCACTACAACAAACAATACTGTTTTACCCCACACTTTAGGCAGACCATTGACAAAATCCATGGAAATATCAGCCCAAATATGAGAAGGAAGAGTCAAGGGCTGAAGGGGAACAGTTGGACTTAGATGCTCAACCTTGTGTTGTTGACAAACTGGGCAAGAATTCACATATTCAGCAATGCTTTGCTTCATCCCCTTCTAATAAAAATCACTTTGGATTCGGTGAAGAGTTTTCTGAACACCCTCATGAGTACTTTCATGGAACCCAGATAACATGGTGGAAATTAAGGGTGATGTTGGTAGCAGATAAATGCGACAGTTGTAAAGAAGAAGTCCATCTCGTATTTTCCAATAACTTGGTAATTCTCCCGTTGTAACTTTGCCATACAACTCCTGTAAGGAGTCATTGCGAACCTCCTCGCGGACCTCATTCAACATATCAAAGCAAGGCTGACTAATTGCCTGTAAAGAAGGATCTTCATTGAAACATCTAGATAAGGCATCAGCAGCTTTATTCAAACGCCCTGCACGATATTCCAATGTGAAATCAAAGCCCATTAGTTTGCTGATCCAATGCTGTTGGGGGGATGTAGTAATGCGCTGATCCAATAGGAATTTCAAGCTGAAATGGTCTGTGCGTATGAGGAATAATTTGCCCCATAAATAGGGTTGCTAATGCTGTATGACTTTAGCCAATCCAATCAACTCCCGTTCATAGGCAGCCAGTTTATGGTGTCTTGCGGCTAACTGGCGATTGAAAAAGGCAATGGGGTGATTATTTTGCTAAAGAACAGCCCCAATACCTCCCCCCGAAGCATCACACTCCACCACAAACAAAAGATCAAAATTGGCAATTGTAACACCGGTGCAGCAACAACTGCCCTTTTCTGTTGGTCAAAGGAACTCATGGCTGCCTCATCCCAATGCAAAGAATTACGCTTCAGCATGCTCATCAACGGAGCGGTCAAGTGCCCATAATCCTTAATGAATTTACGGTAGTAGCTTGTGAGTCCCAAGAAACCCCGTAAAGCTGTCACCGATTGAGGTTGAGGCAACTCTGTTATGGCTGTAATCTTGGATGGATACTCCTTTACGAAATGATGTGGCCAAGGTATGTAACCTGAGTTTCCCCAAAAAAACATTTAGATCGCTTCAAGTACAACTGTTGAGCTCGCAGTATAGCAAATCTAGCCTGTAGATGTACTAAATGATCCTCCCAAGTATGGATGTAGATCAAAATGTCATCGAAGAAAACCAAGATGAACTTATGCAAATGAGCATTGAACACCTCGTTCATGAGAGCTTGGAACGTTGAGGGAGCATTGGATAGACTGAAGGGCATGACTAAGAATTCAAAATGCTCGTGATGGGTGCGGAAGGCTGTTTTCTCAATATCAGGAGTATGCATACGCACTTGGTGATAGCCCGACTTCAGATCTAGCTTTGTAAAGAATTGAGTCCCATGTAATTCATCAAGCAATTCATCAACCACTGGAATGGGAAATTTGTCCTTCACTATCTTGGCATTCAATTCTCGATAATTTACCCAAAATCTCCAAGTGCCATCATGCTTTTTGACCAGCAAAACCGGTGATGAGAATGGTGATTTGCTTGGGCGAATGATTCCTTGTTCGAGCACATTGTTTCTCAATTTCATCCTTCTGGAGATGTGAATATCGGTATGGTCTGACCACAACTGGGCCTGTTCCCGGCTCCAAACAAATTCGATGGTCATAGTTGCGAATAGGGGGCAGACTTGCTGGGTCTTGAAAAAGATCAGCATATTCAATTAATAGTTGCTCCAGCTGAGCACACCGTGAATCAACCTTTTGAATTGCATTAAGTTGATTGTGTAGTTGATTTGGCAGGGCACTTAATTTTATTTGGTTCCCATCAGCTACAAAACACATCGTGAGAGATGCAAGATCCCAAAGAATTGGTCCCAATGTTTGAAGCCATTTAGTACCTAAAACCAAATCAAAGCTAGCCAAAGGAAGATTCTGTTGCTGGACACACTCTCTCCATTTGCCACGGCAATTGTAGCACTTGGGTTTGGTTGGGATTGTAGCGAAGACTCCTGGCAGCAGTGAAGCTTATGAAATTGTGAGTGCTTCCAGAATCTACTAATCCATGTAATGGCCACCCAAGAATCAGGACTTGTACTTGCATTGTTTTTGCTCGCTTTTGCCCCCATATGGCATGTAGTGATATTTAGGGTTCTGCCTCAAATTCTGGCGCTCTCTCCTCTTCACAAGAATCTGTTAATTCCAACTAGAAAAGTTTCTTACACTGATGTCCAGCCTAATATGTCTCATCACAGTTATAACATAGGCCTTTTGCTCTCCATTCAGCCATCTCAGCCCTTGTTAGCTTTTTAAAATAAGGAGAATTCACAGATTTGGAATCGGATTGTCCTCTCATACCGTTATTATCTTTGGTATTTGCTATGGAGTGGCTCACTTGAGAAGTTGTCGCGTTTCGATTCATTTTCCAGTTTCCCCATTTTTGGGTTGGTTCCTTTATTGCCAGTTGTTTGGCTTCAAATGCTCTTCCTAAGTTCATGGCGTGAGCTAAATTTGGTGGTGCATGTATCTCCACGTCCAGTTGTATCGAATTTGCCAATCCTGCTGTAAAAGACTCACGTGTTGGTCCACTCTGACAACTTGGTTTGCTCTAGCCAATTTTTCCTGGAATTTTCGTAGATATTCTTCAACAGAGCTTGTTTGTTTGAGATTGACCAGTTCGCCCAAGGGATTACTGTGCTCGGGAGGCCCAAATCGTAACGTACAGTAGTCCTTGAATATTACCTAGCTGATATTTGGCTGCTCTGCCTCTAGCTAATGGTACCAATGTTGTGCTTCACCTAGAAGTTGTAAGGCGGCTAAGTCCACTTTATCTGTCTCAGCAGTATGTTGATTCGCAAAATTTTTTTCACCATGATGTATACTAAGGGGTCTTTTGTTCCATCGTAAGTCGGAAAGTCCAACTTGGCGTATCGAGGGATGTCACGTTATATTCTCAGCTGTCCCTGTTCCCACGTGGCCAGTATGATTCACAGGTGGAATCTGTTGACGTGGGGATTTATTGCTTGCTGTTCCTTCGGATTCCGTGCACCAACCCCTCTGAAATCAAGCCATCAGCTCCTTAAATTGGAGCGTTAATTCCTATATCTAATTTCCCAACCTTCGTTCTATCTCGATAATTCGAGCATTGCCGGCAGCTTGTGCCTCCAGTAGTGCTTGCAACTTGTCTTCGATGTTAGATTCGCCCATGGTCTTCGGCTCTGATATCAAATTATTATATCTGCTAGCCTAGGATCTTGTTACCGAGCGACTAACTGGAAAATCCAGCTCTAAAAGTTGCTTCTTTTGTTTGCCACGATTATTAGATCACCCTATTTTGGAATTTTTGTTCAGCTCGTCAATGGGAGGCTGATACCTTGGACCTCGTTGAGAGAGAGAGCTCCAATCTTGAATTAACGATAAAATTCTGGTTGCCTTCTTTATTCATTCGTGGTCCTTTAACTTAGGTCCCAAATAGGAAACCTATAATTTAGTTCCAAATAACGAAGATCACACACTTACCAATTGTTGGAGATAAACCTCCAACAATTCTAGAATAATCCAAAAATAACAATAAATAATTAAAATAGAAGGTTAGGCCTTTAATTTCTGCGCCTATTATATACACGACCTATGAATTCATCCGTAACTAGGTGCTTCAAGGTTTATTGAAGTTGTTTCACTTGAACACTTAGCTTCTTTAAAAGGGTCTAAACTTGTTACTCATTTTGTAAATATTAACTTTGACTTTATTACGCCCTGGTTATTGTGTACGTGCTGATGATCCTTTCCATGGTTGAAATGGTTGGTCCTGGGAAACAGCAGATGTGTCTTCTTTTAGTGTGTTTTAGTCGCTCCTAAACAAACTACGGATGTTTAACTTGGTTTTTTTTTTATGGAACAACTACAAGGAATCAGTGGTTATATTAGTTCTGAAATTTTATACCACGTTTATGGATTGTTCTTTTTCCTTGGTATTGCACATTGGCTGGCCAATTAGTTGGCCTTTTCTATTTTTCTTTATTAATTCGTAATTGAAGTAACCTTGATTTTTTGGATAATCTCAATTTCCTATTTTTTGTAAGGTAAAAGAAAATCCAAGTCAAATGGCAGCGACTCTTCTGAAGATGGTATGTCCGCAAAGGAGGTTGCTTTACAACAAGCCCTGGATCAGATTACTAGCCAATATGGGAAGGGATCTATTATGTGGTATGGCCGGTCAGTTTCTCCTAGAGATGTTCCAGTGGTCTCCACAGGTTCTTTTGCCCTTGATTTAGCACTTGGGACTGGTGGGCTTCCCAAAGTAAGATAAATAGTTTCCTTTTCTTCTCTTTTGTTGAAGTTGTTTCTTGTTTCTTCGCACAAGGCAAGCTTTGTACTTGATTATCCGAGTATAGTACAAAATATGAACCATATTTATATGTAACATCACCATTGTTTCTTTTATCAGCTTGCTGTTCCCTTCCTATTGCTTTCTGCATTCTCTTTTGTTACTATAGACTTGGATTCTTTGTGTTCTCGAGTCTAAAGGAATCATATTTTGTACTTCTACCATGCTTTCACTTGAATGAATCTTTAACATTCCTAGCTCTATGCTTCCTAAGTGACTAGGAATAGACGTCTCGCTTTAAATGCTATTGAATGCTCATGAGATGTGTGTTTCACTTTCCACAGGGGCGCGTTGTGGAGATTTTTGGTCCAGAGGCTTCTGGAAAAACTACTCTTGCATTGCATGTGATTGCTGAAGCGCAGAAACTAGGAGGTTGCTTTATTGAGCCCTATAATCTCTCCTTTATGCTGTGTGTATTTTATATTAGATTAACCATTCTTATTGTCTATTATGTGTTTCCTGCTACTAAACTATTAGTTAACAAGAAAAGTTAAAGCTGCAATGAAATATTTCAGTGTCATAAACACCTATATGTTTAATCTGCATCCTCCTCTGGGCATAATACTGGCCTGAAAGTTCTATCTGCTGATTTTCACTTCTTTTTCTGCAGGTTACTGTGTTTTTGTTGATGCTGAGCATGCTCTTGACTCATCACTTGCCCAGGCTATTGGAGTACACACTCAGAATTTGCTCCTTTCACAACCTGATTGTGGTGAACAAGCTCTCAGTCTTGTGGACACTTTAATCCGGAGTGGTTCTGTTGATGTAGTTGTTGTTGATAGTGTAAGTAAGGTGCTCTTTCACTTTATGATTTTACCTGTTAAATTCAGTTTTGATTTCTTATTCCTTCGACAATGGTCCTGTTTCTTGTTTGGAAGAATGGATTTCTTCTCCTCTCTTCATCCACACTTCGAGACAGGAGCTTTAAATTTGCACCGTATACAAAATTTTGACAATACGAGTTCATTTTTTTTTTCTCTGCTTAATTACAGGTTGCTGCTCTTGTTCCTAAAAGTGAACTTGATGGTGAGATGGGTGATGCTCACATGGCAATGCAAGCTAGATTGATGAGCCAAGCACTTCGCAAATTGAGCCACTCTTTATCATTGTCTCAGACAATTCTGATCTTTATAAATCAGGTGCAAATCCATGGATATTATTTGTTACGGATAACAAAATTTTTGGTCTTCCTACTTTATATTT
Source organism: Erythroxylum urbanii (assembly GCA_027568935.1). NCBI lineage: Eukaryota > Viridiplantae > Streptophyta > Magnoliopsida > Malpighiales > Erythroxylaceae > Erythroxylum > Erythroxylum urbanii. The sequence continues at coordinate 11,548,136 of JAOQML010000196.1, read as the reverse complement.
TTGTCAAGTTGGTACCTCTATTTGTTTTATTTTTTTGTCATTTGAATCTTAATTTTTGAATTTTTTCAATTGGGTCCTTTCTGTTAGGAGAAGGGCTTATTTGGAATTCCAACTCACAAAAATTATGAGTTGGAATTCATGTCAGAGTTTCAAATGGACTTTTTCTTTCCCAATAAGTCCTATTATTTTGATTAAACCAAAACCATTTGTCTCTATCTCTCAATCATGGCTTTCTTAAAGATTGCCTTATCAATATTCTTCAACTTCATCTATGTTGTTCAATGGTTGATCGTCAAAGATTTTTTATGTTTGAGTTTCTAAATTTGTTCATGTTATTAAGTGTTCTTGACATTGAACATCAGTTGAAGATGAATCTGTCGGAAAAAAGAAAATACAATATGGATAAGGGAATGCTGGTGTTTTCTTGTTACGTGACATATTGGGCATCCATTGAAGATGCTTTTGTTAGATTTTATGTTTCTAATTTACAAATGGAAAATCTTGATTTATTATGTTTTGTTGCCTTGAGAATCTAGTTGGACTTGCTTCTTGAAATTGTAGGTGTTGGCAAATTGAATTTTCGTTTTTAACTTAATGGATCTGAGATAAGTGATAATCAGAAACCTAGAAGTTTCTGTCACTTTCTTAGGAAAGTGAAAAAAGAAAGTCACAGAAACTGCAGTTTCGTTTCCTATATATTTTCTTGATTCAATTTAAAGAATATTTGGCATGATAAGAATTTGGAATGTTGTGTTTTTGTGGGTGTTGATTGTCAATGGAAGAGAAAGAATTAGGAGGAAGAAAGAATGCTAATGGGTTGAGAAGGAATTACAGAAATTTAGTAGGAAGAAAGAGAAGTTAAAGAGATAAAAAGTCGGACTCTTTGGAAAGGGTTAAATCATCAAAGAATTACACGTGTCTCTAAATTGTCACGTCATTCAAGTTCAGTCCAATTTGGATGTCTGATGTAGCTCCAACTCATAAGTCAGTTGAGTTGGAATTCCATATAAGCTTTTCTGTTAATGGAGTTACTGGAAAGGACTCAATTGAAAAATTTTAAAAATTGAGTCCTCAATTGGCAAAAAAAAAAGTTACAAGTACTAACTTGAGAAAAATACAAAGGAAGACCAAAATTTATTTATCCCTGTTTTTTATGATTAAAATGGAAAAGAACTATTCCCAACTGAAATATTAAAGTTCTGCAATCGGAAGAATAAACATGGAAAAAGAATCCCTCCCAGTTTGTTACGAACTGGTTTCACCTATGATGTTATATCTGCAACTATTTCAACAAAACTTGCAACATTCTTTTACGTCTGCCCAAATTAGTGATCTATGTTAAAAAGCATAGTGAATTGACTTTGTTGCCATTAGTTGTCGCCCCAATTCTACTTAGTTTAACATTCAAACATTGAAACTGACACAGCGGAAATAGTTAAGTAGAGATTTTAGGTTAATCTTTGAACCAAATCTAAGCATAAAACTTAGGATTTAATCAACAAGAGAAAGGTAGTTTCTCTAAGGAAAATTTTCCGCAGAAGCTTTTATTAAAGGCAATGTTTTGGTTCCCCTAAAGCATCTGCTAATCCTCCCTTTTATACCCTTAACGTAGCACATGAGAGTCCTAATTCTAGTGTGAAAAGGATTGGTTGAAATCCTTTTTTAAAGCTAACTTATTTCTTTTCTTGCTGGACAAGAAAACCTTCCTAACTAGGAAAATTAAAATAAAATAAAATAGAAACAAATCTTAATGGGTATAAACTGAAACAAATCCTAATGGGTATATGACAACATAACCAAATCCTAATAGGTCGAGGACAACATAAACAAATCCTTATGAGTTTAATCCTTTATTAGTCCCCTCCTCTTGAAAAGAACTCGTCCTTGAGTTGTCATTAGGATAGAGCTCTTCTTCTCTATGAAAATCATAGATATCAGCAACAGTAAAAGTCTTTGAAATTCCCATCTCCTCAGGCAGATTGATAACATAAGCATTGTCGTTGATTTTATGTAGGATCTCATAAGGACCATATTTTTTCGGCTTCAATTTTTTGTAGGTTCCAACAGGGAATCTTTCTTTCCTTAAAAAAATCATCACTTTGTCACCTTTTTGGAAAGTTTTAGACTTCCTGTGTTTGTCGGCTTGTTCTTTATATTTAGCATTAGTCCTTTCAAGTCTCTCTCGAACCTCCTCTTGCATCGTCTTCACTTGTTTGGCATATTTGCAGCTGCTTTGCTTAAGTTTGGTGACTTTGGAAGTTTTATAAGATCAACAATACTCTTTGGAACTTTCAAGTATACTGAGGAAAATGGTGATCTACCAATAGCACTATGGACAACACTATTGTAGGCAAACTCAGCTTGAGCTAGAGCTAAATCCCATTGCTTAGGCTTGTCTCCACAAATACTCCTCAATAGATTTCCAAGAGTCCTATTAAGTGACTCAGTCTGACCATCTATTTATGGATGAGCAGTGCTACTAAAGTTTAAAGAAGTATCAAACATCTTCCACAAAGTTCTCCAAAAGTGACTTAAGAAACTTCGAATCTCGGTCAGATGTAATAGATTTAGGAATTCCATGCAATCTTAGCCTTCTTTAAAGAATAGTCTAGCCACATTAGATGCATCGGCAGTCTTCTTACAGCAATGAAATGTGCCATCTTGGAAAATCTATCAACTACTACAAAAATATAATCAACTCCCCGTTGTTTTGTAGGTGATCCAAGGACAAAGTCCATAGACAAGTCCTCCCAAATATCTTCCGGGATAGGGAGTGACATGTACAAACCAGTATTCTGGGATTTTCCTTTAGCAGTCTAACAAACATAGCACCTTGTCACAAAGTTTCTAACATCTTTTTTCAACTGAGGCCAATAGAACCTGTCTTCAAGACTAGTAATGGTCTTGTCCCTTCCCATGTGACCGGCTAATCCTCCACTATGCACATCATGAATCAACTTTTCTCTTAGAATATCGGTTTCTTTAGGGTTCATTCTGTAATGGGGCAGATTAGGAAGCTTAGCTCCAGGTATTAGATCAATGTGATGTTGAATGTCTCTCGTAGGAGGCAATTGATTAGGTAATTCGGATTGGACCAGATTTGAAAACTCCTCCAAAAGCGGCTGGATCATATCTCAATTAGCTCCATTCTCCTCCTCTTTCTCCTCCAATAATTGGTTCTTTACCACCAAGACATGAACCTCTCAAGTCTCTCCTTAACTTCCCTGTCAAAATCTTGCCCACTAAGGGTCAACAATGTCTTTCCCTCCACTCTAAAAGTCTTTGGCCTATCAAAGACTGCATTTGTGGGTAGCATGGTTACTTTCTTGCCTTTCCATTGGAATGAGACTGTTTTATCTCTTCCCTTATAAGTAATATCCATGTCAAATTGGCATGGCCTTCCTAGGAGTATGTGGTTTGCATTCATGTCCACCACATCATAGTAAACAGTAGCCTTGTAAGACTTTCTTATAGAAATAGGAATTTAACACACTTCAGTTACTCTCAAGGTTGGCCCATCAGTAAGCCAACCAATGGTATAGGGATGAGGATGTTTCTTAGTAGGAAGCTTCATGTGATCCACCATCTTTCTTACACTAAATTCTCATCACTGCAATTGTCTACAATCAAGTTGCACACCTTACCATTAACAGTGCAGAAGGATCTAAAAATGCTTATCCTTTGTTGTGGCTCCTCGGTTTTAGATGAACAAAGTATCTTCCTTTCGGCAGCTTCTTCAGCAAAGTCCTCTCCTTTTTCTCTTTCTTCTTGAAGCTCTTCCAAATCTTCTTCACCTTTATTAAGGTAGTCTCTTTTTTTAGCAACGTTGACCATCTTTCTCTCAGGACAATTACTAGAGATATGTCTAGGCTTTCGGCATTTATAACACGTCTATTTTAGGTGGTGCATATGTGTTGGAACCCTTAGGAACTCCTCTGTTGCTGCTTGTAAAACTTCTTTATTTTTTCTAATAATAGAAGTACAGCAGATGCTATTCTTATATAGAGCTAGGGTACATAGTTATGGGAGTCTTCCTAATTAGGAAAACTCCTTATTTGGAAATATCCCTAAAATAGCTAGATATTACAGCTAAGGATAATCTACAAGGATAATCCCTTGATTAGATAATCCCTTGATTAAGGGACTATCCATTATTACGGGATTCTTTACACTGCTGCTGCTGCTGCTGCCGCCTTCTTCAAAAGGCTTCTTTTTGTCCACTTTTAGATCTTTAGGGGCATTATCGATTCTTAAGGTTTTAGCTAATGCTTTCTCCTTTCCTACCACTTCATTTGAAATTTGTTGAGTTGTTCTCCTAGGGTATTCAAACCTCTTAGGTGCCTTTTCCATCCTCTTAGCTTTCAAGGCCAATTGGTAGGCCTCCTCTATGTTCCAAATAGGGTGCATTCCAAGCTTTTCACTTATGGATGATCTTAATCCTCTAAGATACCTTGAAACTTGGTGCATGTCGGATTCTTCAAGATTATTGCGTGCTGCCAGCCTCAAGAATTTAGAATGATACTGCTCCACACCCATAGAACCTTGGAAGCAACTTTGATAAAGATCAAATAAGTGCAGCTCATAATCAGGGGGTAAAAATCTAAGGAAAAGGGCTTGTTTCAATTTCCTCCAAGATCTGATTGGTGGTTTTCCGTTCCTCTCCCGATTCTTTTGAAGATTACTCCACCAAACTTTAGCACCACTTTTTAATTTATAGCCC
>JAOQML010000196.1:11500570-11522688 GCA_027568935.1 Erythroxylum urbanii | reverse complement strand
TTAAATGTTAAGTGATGTGACACGCCACCCTCGAGGGGCACGGATTCGGATATCACCATCGGTATCGGGTTTGGGTCCAGCGGGAATGGGGTGTTACAATTATGGGTCGTGGTTTCAACCTAAAAGTCTCCAAAACTTCTCCATTCTTCTTTATTGACCCTGGAACACTAACAAACACATCAAGGTACCTCAAAAACATAACATTTAAACTCAAAAACACTTAAACAAATAAACTAACACAATTCTAACCTAAACACATGCTAAACACTCAAATTAACACTAAATACATAATAAATTAAATCCTAAAACATGATGCAAATTACAACTAAACATTCCCATACTTAAACATTTGCTTGGGGAAAGCAAAAAACATATAACCAACACACAACACACAATGCAGTAATGAGGCAATGGCTTCAACTTCATGAAATACATTTAATCTTAAACACAATCATTCGAGTTATATCAAATCATTAACATGCAAAATCTGTGTTTAAGGGCTTTGAACTAAATATTCAAATTAATCAAGATATAAGTGTTAATTTATTTACCCTTTTCAATTGCACACACACATTAATAATTCTTTAGTCCTTCAAACTCTGTCATTATTCCTAAGTATATTTTCATGAAAATTGAAGCTTATTACAAGTCTGTTAAGTTTTTATTAGGAACACTTTTTTTAGTTTATTTATTTAAACAAGAACTTACTCTTTTACTCAGAGGCGAACACTGGTGCTGGATGTCGATTTGGTTACTTGACTAAGTCATTTTTATTAAATAGCTTGGTTGAAAGGCACATATTTGTGATGCTTGTCGATATGGTTACTCAGTTATATCACGTTTTCATCTAGCTATTAGCTCTATTCATAACCTGAAGGCTAGCAGAATAGTTATTTATTTAACAAACACCTTTTTTTTTTTTTATTGCTTACCTTATTATTTTAGCTACTCGTTTCCATGAAAAATACTAGTAAAGTTACTTAAGTTGAAAGGCATCAAATTATGAATGAATGTGACAATCTATAGGGTGCTAAACTTACACTAAATCATGATTAAGCTATATATTTATCCAAAGACCCCAATTCACTAATTTTGCGAGCTAATGATTATTCACAACCCAATAGACTATGTTAAAAATTAAATAAATTTCAATCCATCTAAGCCATTGACACATTCAAATAATTCACAAAATGCAACCTAAAACTTTCATACTATATGTAAAATCACATACAAAACAAAACACATAACCCTTCCCATACTTATACAACAAATTGTTCTCAATGTGAGAAGGGTACGCAAACACACCAAAGGGGGAATAAAACAAAATATATGAAAAAAAAAGCATAAGAAGAAAATACTAAGAAAAATGAAAATAAAAGGTTAGAACACGAAACCATTTATGGTGATAGAGGTGCTGATGGCGATAGTGTTGAGGCCAAATCTGCTTGACATCGAGAGTGTTTCCCTATCTTACAAGTGATTGAAGAGAGTAAAAGAATTAGCAATCCAAACCATTCCAAATAATTCAAAACTTATTTTATAATTTAAAACAAACCTAACTACACAACAATTTAAATCTAACCACTAAATGTGCTAAATTATGGTCATTAGCTTAACTTGGTATCATTGAAAACTCAGTCGGGATCAATTATAAGTGGCTTGCTTCCACCCTTCTCGTTTAACATCAGTTTTGTAGCCTATAAGCAAGCTACAAATTATAAAATGATCGAAAGGATAATATTGATAAAGTTGAGAAAACTAATTAATTTTAGTAATGTCATTTTCATTAAGAAACTGTAAATAAAATAGGGAATAATGAAACTCCCTGAATCTTACATCGAATCCAATAGTTTGTCCTGTAAGAAGGTGAGTTGCTTTCTTTCTTCCTTAATCACCTTCATCACCTCAGCTTCTTTCGCTTCAAGAACAGAGACTTTTATAGTTTTTTCAAACTTTATGTCTGTTGTCATCTGTTCTTCTTCCTTATTTTCTTTAAAAGATTCGAACACATCAATCATCCTGAATGAGCTACTCTCCTTCAGATTCTTTAATACATCATTCATGTTATTTGTCACTTAGTCATCATTAATCGGAAGGATAAGGTTCTTTTCATGGACATCTACTAAAGATTTTTCAATGTTCACACATGGTATATCAAGAACTGATGAATAATAAGGAGGGTTAAAATTCTTTTCTTCCTCCTCTTTCTTTGTCTCTTGGTCTTCAATAAGGTAGGGTTCAACTTGGTGTTCCATAGGTTCTTCTAGCTCTTCCCCATTCTTAAGGGAGATAGCCTCATATTGCTCTCGTTGGTATAATTCTATTTTTCTTAGAGAGTCTTCCACACTTCTCTTACAAAATTCACAGGAAAGTAGTCTCACTCGAATCTCTAGATTGTGAATAAACAAGGCATGATTTTCTATTAGTTGCTCAATTTTCTCTTTTAGTCTCTTCTGGCCCTCTTCCATATCCATGAGCTTATCCAGGATCTTGTCTAATTTAGAATCCCATAAACTGGACTCATCTTGCTGAAATCCTAATAGGTCTTGACATCCTAAATAAGTCCCTATATTATTAGACCAATAGAACTTAAGGTGGTTCTGCCACCCTGAAGTGTACTTATTCTAGTAAGGATCACTACCTCCCTAATCGTACTACCCCTCATTATAATTTGTAAAAGTTCCTTGCTCCCTAGAATATCTATCTTCCATCATTGTTCTTTCCATTTCTTTTTAGCATCTAGCTCTTTAGATGTCTTGTTTCTCATTCTAAGATATCTTGTTGTGTCTCAACTTTATGCCCCAAACTTCTTTCTCTCTTTTGTTTTTACGTAAAAGATAGTGAAACAACCTTAGACTAAAGAACTAAACTAATCGTCTCCCCAACAACGGTGCCAAAAATTTAATCTCAGCTTCCTATATGACAAGGTTTTAATATTTTTAACCTCGATAATACCATAGTACCTAAGCTGACGATCCCACAAGGAGGAATAATCTAATACTAAATCTAAGGAGGAATGATCTAATCCTAAAATATAAGGCCAAAAAAAATTGCAATAACTCAAAATGAACAAAACTAAAACAAGAAATTATTCAATCACACAATTAATTCCAATAATCAAATTTGAAAATATAAACAAGATAGCAATTTCACAACCAAATCAACAATCAACCTAGGAACTACCAATTAAGAGAAAGGGGATTTTAATCTGACCTTAATGAAAACCTAATTGATTGTGAAGTTATTGAATTATCGGGTCTAGACAATCCTAGGGTGGATTACTCTCTCTCGACTTATAATGTTGAATCCTAATTTATAAACCCTAATTTAGATTATAAAATTGCAACCTCTCGATTCAAAATTTACCTAAAACCTAAATTAGATCTAAATTTTTCTAATAACCTACTAAAAACCTATGCACGATCTCTCGTTACACAATTTTATCGATTTGATTCAATTCTTAATCTATTAAATTACTTAACTCTTGTTAGCCCAATTTAATGATTTTCACTTGATTCACCCTCTTAGTTTGTTACTGAATTATGAAGTGCAAAAATCAAATCACATATAACTCAATAAAAATGCAATCAATTAACTTTCATTAATATCAAAGACAAAATTCCCAAAGGTGAGTATAGATATATCTTAACATTCAATGAATCTATTCTCAACAACTATCTCAATTTTATACATCAATAAAATTGAAAACAAAGTTGGAAAATACAAACGGAATGTGGAGGCAGTAATGGTGGGAAACCTTTTGTTTCGGGAAGTACTTTACGTAGGCTTCTTCTCTATGTCTCTTCCTTTGTCTCCTTCTTTAAACTCTCGATAAAGCTCTCTAGGGTTTCAGAATTTAGCTAATGCAAAAAGCTCCTTCTCTGTATTCATCATGTTCTTTAAATACCTTGGTAGCCTTAGGGTTTGTCTGGGGTTGAAATGGTCTTAAAAGTTCCTCAAAACTTGATGTTTTCACCTATTTTTGCATCTACCGGAAGCAAGCCACAATCGTGGCAGGCATCTACCCCTTTCTGTCATGAATGTGGCCTAAATTCCATGATCGTGGACAAAATTAAACCCCTCTGTCATGATTATAGCCCAAGTGCCACGATCGTGTCCTGGGGTATAGTGGCTCACATGCTTCTGTCACGATCATGGCCTATTGTGCCACAATCGTAGATCGTGGTTTTAGTCCAAACGTCTCCTAAAATTCTTCTTCTTCTTTTTTAGCCCTGAAACACTAACTAACACATCAAGGTACCTAAAAAATATAACATTTAAGCTCAAACACATATACTAACCCATAAAAAACACTTAAACACATAAACTAACACAATTCTAACCAAAACATATACTAAACACTCAAATTAACACCAAATACATAATAAATTAAATCCTAAAACATAATGCAAATCACAATTATCATTGTCACAATATAACAGTATTAGGTCTACTATGCTTGAAACCACTCCAAATTCCATAACGAGCTTCTTAATCCAAGCACCTTCTTTTACTGCTTCCACAGCTGCAATGTACTTTGACTCGGTTGTCGAATCTGCATTTGTCTTTTATTTGGAACTATTCTGACTGACTGCTCCACCATTCAATGTGAAATTTGGAATCATCCTAGTTAGATTGAAAACTAGCATCTGTATGCTCGCTCACTACGAGATCTCCATTTTCATATATCAAAAATACATCCTTGGTCCTTCTTAAGTACTTTAGGATATTTTTGACAGCTACCTAGTGACACTCACCAGGATTTGATTGATATTTTCTTGTAACATTTAGAGTATACAGTATATCGAGTCTTATACATAACATAGCATAGATGATTGATCCTATTATTGAAGCATAAGGGATCATACTCGTACGAGTCCTCTCATCTTGCATTTTGGGACACATAGATTTCGAGAGTTTTATCCCATAAGTCATGAGAAGAAACCCTCTCTTAGACTGCTCCATGCTAAACCTATTTATCACTTTATTAATAAATTTTGACTGTGAAAGACCTAGAAACTTCCTTGATCTATCTTTATAGATCTTTATTCTTAATATATAAGTTGCTTCTCCAAGGTCTTTTATGAAAAAATTCTAGGACAACCAAATTTTGACTGATTGCAAACTTAAGACATCATTTCCCATTAGTAATATGTCATCCACATATAACATAGGGAATATGATAGCACTCCCACAAACCTTTTTGTACACACAAAGTTCATCAGGATTTTGTGAGAAATCAAACTTTTTGATTGTCTCATCAAATCTGATGTTCTAACTCCTAGATACTTGATTTAATCTATAAATAGATTTCTGAAGCTTGCATACTTTTCTACCATCTTTGGATATGAAGTCCTCAGGTTGTATTATATACACATCTTCAACTAGGTTTTCATTTAGGAAACTCATCTTCAAATCCATCTGTCATTTTTCATAATCGTAATGAGTAGCAATGGCTAGGAGTATTCTAAAGGATTTAAGCGTGGCTATGGGGCTAAAAGTCTTGTCATAGTCAACTCCTTGTCTTTGATGATAACCTTTAGTGACTAGCCTCACTTTATAGGTAATCACATTACATTCCATGTCGATTTTCTTCTTGAAAATCCCCTTGCACTCTACGAGTTTTAACCCTTTGAGTAGGTCAACCAAAGTCCATACTTGGTTTTCATAATGGAATCCATTTCAAACTTTATGACTTGAAGTTATTTTTCATATTCAGAACTCTTTTGAGCGTCTTTATAAGTTATAGGCTCATCGTCCTCTATAAGCAATATGTCATTGTGTTCGCTTACAGAAATCTACATCTCTCTGGAAAATTGTGTATCCTACTTGACCTACGAACATTTTGTGTGTCAGAAGGTTCAACTGTTGTCTTACCTTTGTGAATAACAATTTCAGGTTCAGGCAATTGATTTGTATCTGTTTGAGCATCATGAACTTCATCAATTTTAACTTTGCTCCCACTGTCTTCTCTTAGAAGAAAATCTTTCTTTAAAAAGACAACATGCTTTGAGATAAACACCTTTTGCTCTAAAGGATTATAGAATTGATATCTAATTGTTTCCTTAGAATATCCTATAAGTAGACATTTATCAGATTTCGCTTCAAGCTTGTCTGATTGAATCTGTTTCACATAAGCCAAATAACCCAAACTTTTATATGAGAAAGATAGGGCCTTTTATTAGTCCATATCTTATATGGAGTAACTTCAACTACCTTTGAAAGGATTCAGTTTGTCACATAAATAGCAATCTGGAGTGCATATCCTCATAAGGATTTCGATAGATTTGCTAAGCCCATCATTGACCTTACCATGTCTGACAAAGTTTGGTTTCTCCTTTCAGCCACACCATTATGTTGCTATGTGTAAGGTGGAGTCCACTAGGATACCATCCCATCATCTCCGAGATAAGCTAGAAACTCCTTGTTTAAGTATTCAACACCTCTATCTGTTCAAAGTGTTTTAATACTTCTATTGAGTTATTTCTCTACTTCATGTCTAAATTATTTGAACATTTAAAATGCTTCAGACTTATATCTCATTAGATACACATACCCATATTGTGAATAATCATCAATAAAGGTAATGAATTACATAAAACTACCTTTGGCATCTATGGACATTAGACCACATACATCATAATGTATTAGGTCTATTAACCCATTCACTCATTCACCCATTCCCTTAAAAGATAATTTTGTTATCTTGCCTACTAAGCAAGATTCCCATTTGTCATATGATTCATAATCAAATGACCCTAAGCTACCACACTTGTGTAGCTTAATTATGCATTTCTCACTTATATGGCTAAGTCGATAATGCCATAAGTAAGATGATTTTAAGTTATTCTATTTGTGTCTTTTACTATCATTGATATTTAAAATTGGATTACACATATCTAATATGGAAATTCCATTGGACAATGTACCAGTACTGTATAACATTTCATTAAACTTAATTAAATAACCATTGCTTGAAAAAGTTAAATGAAATCTCGCTTTATTAAGACATGAAACAGATAAAATGTTCTTTGTCACAACAGGTTAATAAAAAAATTATCCAAAATTAACTCTAGCCTACTAAGAAGATACAAAAAATATGTCCCTACAGCTAGCGCAGTAACTCTTTCTCCATTTCCCACACATAAGTCCATCTCTCCCTTCTTGAGCAGTCTACTATCCCTGAGACCCTGCATATTAACATATATGTGTGAGCCACATCTGATATCTAATATCCAAATGTTATGATCAGAAATATTATTAACCTTAATGAAAAATATCATACTTGAAGTAGATGGTGGGGCATCTAATGCCTTTTTCTACTTCAGTGACTTCAGATAAGCTTTGCAGTTCCTTTTCCAATGTCTTTCCTTGTTCCAATGGAAGCATATCCCCTTTGATGTTATCTCCTTCTCCTTCTTTTTAGCTACACCTCTTACTGGCTTCTTAGACTCCTTCTTCTTATTTTAGTTCTTCTTATGAGAACCAGAAGAAGAGTCCACCAGTATCACAACCTTACCATCTTTCTTGACAGTTTGCTCAGCTATTTTGAGTAGATTAATCAGATCTAGTATCAATGTGAATATTTAGTTCATCCAATAGTTAAGCACAAACTGTGAATAACTATCGGTCAAACCACTCATAATAAGTCTATACTTAATTCATGATCCATTACGAAACCCAAACTACCTAACCTCTCAATATATCTATATATCTTCAGCTCATATTGTACTGGAGATGATCTTAGTCATCTTAGAGTGAAAAAGCAATCTTGAGGTCTCGAACCTTTCAGACCGAGCTTGTGCATCAAATAGTTCCCTCAGATGGTAGACTATAGTATGAGCATCCATAGCCTCATGCTGCTTTTGTAGTTCTGGTGACATAGAAGCCAACATTATACAGCTAGCCAACTCATTTTCATCTAGTAGCTTCTTATAAGCTTTCTAATCCTCATCAAATGCATCAGTAGTAGAGGGATCGGGATGGTTCATCTAGGATATATCCTAGTTTCTCATATTTGAGAACAATTCTCAAATTCTGTAGCCAATCCAAGAAGTTTGGTCCTATCAGTTTGTTGGAATCTAATAGAGAGTGTAGGTTCACACTAGAGGAAGACATCGTGGCGATTCAATAACCTAAAAGAATGAGAGAAAGTGTTAGAATGTACACTAATGCATATCGATAAGGACTTTAATCATATGCATTATAGGTCCCATTATTCTCATTCAAATCTATAAATAGGTCTAATTCAAGAAAACTTATAGTTTTCTTAATGGATCGATATCTGATATCCCCAAGAATGACCTTGGGTTTGCCCACCAAGCCACCTTAGGTCAATTGGTAGGTATCATTCATACCAATTGCATTTAGTTATGGAACTATTGACTTGTGCTATCAACTGTTGATTTAGCACACTCATTGGGTTATCAACTGTTGATTTATATACATCTCACGTATATTACCCAACTTTGCCTCTATCCACGTTAACCTTGGGTTTACCCAACAAATCAACGCTTCCAGTTAGGACCAATCTATTAATCCAAAAATCTAATTTCCATGGTTTGAACATATTCGTATAGAGTGGGCTTAGGTTTGCCCAACAACCCAACTCTAAAATAACTCTAGTTCTCGCTATATCAATAGAAGGCGTAAGCCCTAATATTTGTTAAGGGATTTGTTTTTTGGACTCATCAATGCTTAGATGATATTGTATATATATGTCACATATATATATTCAGATTACGGAGAACTCAATTAAATTGAGCCTATGTCCATAACAACCCTATCACATAACGAAGGTTTAATTTAACTCTTGAACCAAATTGGGTACTAGAGTTAGTCTCGGCTAATTCGAATTATGAATGTTATTCGGTTAGGAACCAAAAAATTTAATTATTTTGATGTCCAAATAAAACAATTTAATCCTTATATATATGCCATTTTTTTAGTCACACCAGAAATGCTATGCTCTACTTAGATTAATTCTAAATTAATCCCCAGGGTTTCCAAAATTCCTATTTATCAATTAGTCACCTATAATATCCCTAGGTCATCCCAAATTTATCTAAACAATTTCGACACAAGCCAAAAATATTTTGATGGCCAAAATCATTAAGATAAATAAGTTAACCTACTAAACACTAAAGGGACTGATTCGATGTTCGGAAAATTTCCGAAACCTTAATTTCAAGAACATGAATTAAATATGCTATTACCATCAAAATAATACATTTCTAATCATATAATAACTTTATTATGGTCTTATAACTGAAATACATACACTATTAGTCATTAAGTAAGTCAACTCCATCAGCTCTAAAAAAGTTAACCAATATTGACTTTGACTTGATTTAATAATTAAATCAAATTCAATTAATTCTGGAAAACTTTCAAAGTCTTATACACATTCTAAATGTGTATAATAAAAAATTCCAGAGCCTAATTCGTAGGAATTATTCATTAATAAATAGGAATTAGCCAACACATCATATGAGTATGACACTTGTCATATTTCTTCTAACACTAGTCAAATTTTACATCATGCATGCATAAGATAATGACTTTAACAACAATTGTCATGTATCTCATACACATGGAAACATATTATATTGCATGTGCATGCATAAAATTCATAAAAACAATTTTTATAAAAATTAATATGGAATTTACGAGCATGCATGTTCATCAGATTTCCAGAATTTTCCAGAACTTCATACATGCATTAGGTTGAAACTAAATTCGTAATAAAATAGAAAATGACATTTAATTGCATTTTCCTTTGGTAGAAACATAACATAACACCTTATAAACATTTCTATAAAATAAAATCAGAAAACAAAGTTTTCTAGAATTATTACGAAACTTTAAAAATCAACATATGCATTCAGTTTTCCAGAAATTCCAAGAAACCAACATATGGACAGCCTGGTTATTAATTTGAAGTAAAATAACAAATGAAATTTATTTTGACAGAAACATGAATAACATCTTACAAACAATTTTGTGAAAGAAAATCAGAAAAAAAATTCTACAATTTACATGAATTATTCTAAATCAACATGCATGTCAGTCACAACCCAGCAAACACTTTGCACACGTTAAATGTATCATCTAATACATACATAAACTTGCTCTGATACCACTGTTAGGTTTGCCATAGATGCATGCATCACATGCATGAGATTACAGTGGAAGTATTGGAATCTAGATTCTGACCATATGAGAACCCGAAAAGCCAGAATCATACATGCATGCATAGACATATATAAAAGAACATGAAATATAAAACTTTTTACCTTTTGCTTGTCCTCCTTTCTTATTTCTTCTCCTTGTTTGGGTTGTTACAAACACCAAACCCTTCCTTGAGCACCTAAGAACATGCAAAGATCGAAGATGAAACAATGTGTAAGGGTGTTAGAACACCAAACTTAATGAATTCAAGTAGATGTTGAAATGGTAGATAGATCAAGATTACCTTGCATGAATGTAGATTTATACAAAAATTACATAAATTGCATGAAGATAACTCAAGAACTTTTACCTCTCTCTCTGGAACTCTTCTAGAGCCCTTTCTCTCTTACATAAGTGTTTTAGAAATGATAAAATCTTCTGTACATAAGTGAAGAATTCACTTATGTATCAGCTATGGCCACGATCGTGGCCTACTTAAAACTAGCCTTGCCTTCGGTTATGATCATGGTTTATGAGCCATAATCACGACCTACTTTAAAACCATATATACTTTGTTTTTCATCCAATACTTTACACGTGTGACCCTTAGGTTCCTGGTTATTTTAGGCAATTGAATTAACTCTTAGTTTGAGCAAATCAAGAATGATTTCATACCACTTGAATTAACTCTTAATTCAAACAAATCATAAAATGATGCCAATTTACCATAATATAAGCAGATTAACAAATGAACTCTTTGATAGTTAATTATCCAACCTACGAATCTTTCCATAGACAATTACCGTGCAATTCATCCTTTCACCATACTATACCCCACATGGTTTGAAGTATGGACTATATGTCAACTCCCACTAGACTGACTACGTCACATCTAGTCCAAGTGATATTAGTTCTTATCCTGAGATCCTATTAGTCTATGTGTCATTAAAGACTCTCTTCATGACACATAACTACTGTGGCCAGAGACTCCTAAGTAATGACCCCGATAAGAGGTCGTGGGTATCATCTCCTTCTATCAGGAGTGGTGAATCCTTTAGTTGCTATCCAGTTACCTTCGAATACCAATAACTATACCTAATCACCACCCTAAAAGTGACCTCATCTTGAGGTAACAAGGAATGATGTCAAAGCACAGGATAAGTATCCAGGATATTTGCACCATTCCTATGATGAGATTAATCATTGACATTAAATAGATGATCCATATGATAATCTCATTATAGGTCATCTGATGTACTTATTACTCTTAGTAAGCATCCACATGTTAACTCTAAACATCTTATACTTATAATTTGTGAGATCCACTGCTTGATCAAATCAAGGAGTATAACATATGCTAGTTTGTTTGGATTAATATTGTCCTGTCTTATTAATCCCATGACTAGGAATTATTTAGATACTAATATAATTACATATGATAGGAATCTTATTATTATGATCTCATCATGATTTCCTTCATGTTATGTTTTAATTCATAGACTTCATTAATTCGATTTAAGATTGTATCAATTCATATATAAACGAATATCAAATTAATGAAAAAAATGCCTTTTGCTTTATTAATCAAAATAAAGTTTGTACAAAAGTGCTAAAGGTGATTGCCTTTTTAAAGCACTACTCTAATAGTTACTCCATTATAAAATGTTTGCAACAAGAATTCTTTAGGTAAGTTATGGTGTGGGCATTTTCATTGCAAATCCTTGTAACATTCCCACGCTTCATAGATCGATTCATCGTCACTTTGCTGGAAGTTTGTAATCTTCTTGATAATCTTCTTGGTCTTGGTAAGGGGAAAATACTTGTCTAAAAAGGAACGAACAAGTTGATCCCAAGTGGTGACATTGGCTAGGTTAAGGGAGTAGTACTAGGCCTTTGCTTTATCTCCTAGGGTAAAAGGGAAAAACCTAATTCTTACTACATCCTCCGACATCCGATGGTACCAAAAGGTATCATAGATTTCAAGAAATTTTACTATATGTGCAATGGGATCTTCATTCGTTAATCCATAGAATTGCACATTCTGTTGAAGCATGCTTAAAAGGGTTAGTTTAATTTCAAAATAGGCTATTTGTATAGGTGTCCTAGCTACTCCTTGGTTAGCTGCATTCAACCCTGGTCTCATGAAATCTATAAAGGTTCTTTGTTGACATCCTTGGTTCGCTTTCTGATCTAAATATTGCTGAAATTCCTCAACCATTGTCGCTTTTGCGATTTCTTCTTCTTCTTCGCGCCAAGCTTTCTTAATTGATCATTCTAATAGAGTGATATCTAGCTCTAAGGTTTTAACTGCATGACTTGAACTTCTCATAACTCTTGCGTTCATACAAGAGCACATATTTAGAAATAGAGAGAAACAAAGAACTACAGTAAAAACTAACTAAAATGCCTTAGACCAAAGAACTAAACTAATCGCCTACCAGATAACGGCACCAAAAACGTAATCATACAGTTTGTTTATATGTAATTTTTAATTATTATCCCTCAATAATCTGCAAGTGCATGGTTCTTTAACAAAGCACCAAAGGTGTCGATCCCACAATGAGGGAGTTAATCTAATCCTAAATTCTAAGGCTAGAAATAATAACAGAAATTCAAGTTGCACGAAACTAATACAAAAATTTAATTCAATCAACCAATTTAAGAATCAAACATAAAAATGTTGATTACTAAGCAATTTGCAACACATCCAAGAATCAACCAAAAGAAACTAACAATTGAGAGAAATGGAATTTTACCTATCCTTAATCTTAATCTAACTAATTATGAATTATTAGATTGTTGGTTCTAGACTATCCTAGGGTTGATTACTCTCTGTCGAGTTATAACCGTTAACCTTAAATCATAAACCCTAATTAGATTATGGAAGTTGCAATCTCTCAATTCACAACCTATCCAAAACTTTAATTAGTTCTAAAGTTCTCTAATAAACTATCAGAAGTCTATACAAGATCTCTCTTCACAAAAATTATCGATCTGATTCAATTCTTGTTTCTATTAAATCACTTAACTATCGTTACTCTAATTTAATATTTTTTATTTGAGTCACTCTCTCAGTTTATTATTGAATTATGCAATCACATAATCAACCATAACAAAATCCAATAAACATATATCAATAAGATTTTCATTAATTCAAGAATAAAATTATGAATGTGAGTTTAAAACATCCTTAACATTCTAGATCCTATCATTAACTGTTCAATCCTATTCTATACAATAATAAAAGTAAAAATAAACAGAAAATATAATTTAAATGGATGATAGGAGGCGGTGATGTCAGTAAACCTCTTGATCTGGGAAGTACGTCAAGTCAGCTTCTCTTCCTCTATCTCTCTTCCTTCTTCTCTTCCTCTATCTCTCGATGATTGCTCTTTAGGGTTTCTCAAGGTGGTCGATGCAAAAGCTCTCTTTGCCTCTTTTGTTGTTTTGTAAATATTCTCTTGTGTTTTTGGTAACCTAGGGCTTTTTGGGGGTCCAAAAGGTTCAAAAAATCCCTCAGAACTTGACATTTTTGAGTCTCTGCGTGTTTGTATAATGCAGGCCATGATCACGGGCCATTTCCTAGGCTTCTGTCATGATCATGGACCAAATATGATGCTTTTGTCATGATCATGGCCTGATATGCCACGATTGTAGGCCATTGTTTTGGCCCGAATGTCTCCGAAACTTCTCTGTTCTTGAATGTTAATCCTGAAACACTAGCAAACATATCAAAGTATCTCAAAAATATAATATTTAAGCTCAAAGACTTGTACTAACCTATAAAACACTTAAAACATAAATAATTAAAAAACTAACACAATTATATCCTAAACACCTACTGAATGATTAAATTAATGGCCAAACATATATCAAACTATGCCCTAAAACACAATGCAATTTACAATTATCAATGAATGTGATCAAGGTAGCACTAGTCCCATCTAGCCACAGTGTGATGATTATTCTATTACTCGTGATAGACTAAGGAGGGATATTCAAAAACCCACTAGAAGCATTGAAGAAGATGACAATATGTTTGCTTATGCTCTAGCAATTGTAGAAGAAAATTTTGAAGGTGTTGAACCTTCCTCTTACTACAAGGCTATTTCTTGTGTTATTCTTCACAGCAGCTCGTGGCATTGAATGAAGAGATTAAAAGTCTCTACAAATAGAAAGATGGGATACCTAAGATTGAAGATGCAATATGGAAAGAACGACTCGTTACTCGAGGTTGTGATCTAAAGAAAGGTATTGACTTTAATGAAGTATTCTCTCCTATCGTTCTTCATACCTCCATTCTAAGTCTTCTTGCTTTCGTTGCTCTGTTTGATCTGGAGTTAGAGAAACTTGACGGTAAAACAACTTTTCTTCACAGTGAGTTAGAAGAAGAAATCTACATGAAGCAACTTGAGGGTTTTGTTGTTTCGGGTAAGGAGTATTATGTTTGTCATTTGAAAAGATCACTATATGGCCTTAAACAAGCTCCCAGGCAGCGGTACAAAAGGTTTGACTCCTTCATGATTGGGCAAGGCTACACAAGAAGCAAACATGATAATTATGTGTATTTTAGACAGTTTGAAGATGGCTCGTTCGTTTACTTGTTATTATATGTCGATGACATGCTAATAGCTTACAAGTATAAGTCGTTGATCAACAAATTGAAATCTCAACTTAGTAGCGAGTTTGAGATGAAGGATCTTAGTGCAGTAAAGAAGATTTTGGGCATGGACATTCATAGGGATCAACAAGTTGGTAAATTATACTTGTCTCAAAAGAAGTACATTGAAAAAGTTCTTGACAGGTTCAACATAGGCACTTGCAAACTAGTTTCTACTCCTTCAGCTGCGCACTTCAAATTATCTTTTAAACTTTGCTTAAAAAAAAGGAAGAGGTTAAATGCATGTCACACGTTCCATATTCTAGTGTAATTGACAGTCTCATGTAAGCCATTATTTTCACTAGACCTGATTTAGCATATGCCATTAGCATGGTGAGTAGGTATATGCACAATCTTGGTAAGAATCATTGGACTGTTTTTAAAAGGATCCTTCGTTATTTGAAGGGAACTTCTGATTTGGGTTTAATATTTGATAGAAACAAAGTTACAACTAATGATGTTGTTGGGTTTATTGATTTTGATTATAGTGGTGACCTCGATCGACAAAAGTCTCTCTCCAGCTACATCTTCACTCTGTGTTAGATGCTATTAGTTAGAAAGCATCGTTGCAATCCATTTCTACTTTATCTACTATAGAGCCAAAATATGTTGCAACTACAAAAGGTGTGAAGGAGACTACATGGTTACGTAGTCTTGTTCTCGAGATTGATGTTGCACAAGGTATTACTATTGTGTATTTAGATAGTCAAAGTGCTATTCATCTTACTAAAAATAATGCTTGTCATTCAAAGACGAAGGACATTAGTGTCAAGTATCACTATGTCAAAGATATGATCAACGCAAGTGAAATTTTTGTGAATAAAGTTCATATGTCAGAGAATCCTGTAGATATGCTTACCAAGCCACTTCCTATTATTAAGTTTAAACATTGTTTGGAATTAGTAGGGTCTACATCCCTTAATTGCCGTTTGGGGCATATATTACTGTAAGGAGTATTATCAAATTTGAGCCAAAGTGGAGATTGTTAGATTAGTACCTCAAATTCTATGGTTTTTAACTAATTTTATCTCAAGCCCATAGTATACTATATAGGCCACATTGAAGTCGATTATTCTAGGCTAGATTATTTTGAGATATAATTGTTATAAATCAAACTCTTTTTCCACACAACAAATTTAAGAGAGACTTTTTAGGCTCATCAAATTTTAAAGAGAGGATTTGTGAGTGAAATTATTTTGCTCTTCATCCCCATTAACTAATTAGGGGATTTGTACTCTCTTTATTATTTTCATTGTGGAATTTGCTCCTCGTCGTTTTATGGGTTTTTCTCCTAGCACTCTAGTTTCCTACGTAAAATCTTCTGTCATCTGTTTATTTTTCTTCTCTATATTCTCTGATTGATTTGATATTGATTGCTTCTACTATTATAAGCTCCAACACATACATGTGTTTATGGAATTACAATTAAACATTTTTTAAATTCTTTAAGACCTCCTTTGCATAACCTTTTTGAAAAATGAATATTTCTTCCTCCATTTGCCTCACTTTTAAACCCAAGTAATACGATATAAACCTTATGTCAATTATTTCAAGTTCAAGCAACTTAGCCTTCATAAATTCTTCAAAGAAGCATAAGTTGTTACTAGTAAAAATAAGATAATCCATCTAAGGAAAAATAAGCCAAATGTCTCCATTATTATGAATTTTGATATAAATAACATATTCATTAAGGTAATGAACAAACTTGTTCTGATGAAAATAATTGTTAATGTGGCTATTTCATACCCTTTGTACTTACTTTAATAAATACAAAGCTTTCTTTAATCTCAAAGCTTTTATTTCATATCCTTTGATCATATACCTCAATGGTTGTTCAACATAAACTTCTTCAAGATAGCCATTAAAGAAGGATGACTTTACATCTACTTGATAAATTTTCTATTTCATTTGAGGTGCTAAAGAAATAGGTACAAACATCATTTGCCAACGTAAAGATATAACTTCATGTGCACTTTTAGTTATTTCAATATATAACAAAGTGAAAATTTGTATACCTAATTAAAAAAAAACTAAATCCGATGTAGCCTTGGGGTTACTTCAAAATGTTAGACCCCACCTCCGGTGTCTAACCCTTTCATGCATGCTCTGATACCATACCTGTTAGACTCCGTTTTTGGAGTCTAACATCGTTTCTCTGATACCAACTTCTGTTAGACTGTTTAATAACACTGACTTACCTCCTTCTTTGTATCGTCCATGGTTGGCCCGTTGTCAGTGATTACTTATGATCAGAGTTCTATCATCTGGGTTCTATCGTCTGTCTTTCCCTTCGTCTGACTTTCCTATCGTCTATGTTTAACTTTTTATCGTCTGTGTCTATCTTTCATTTGCGTCTACTTCTCCTTTGCGTCTGTGTGTGGCATGTTAACACAGACGATTCCTTGCGTCTGTGTTTCCTTGCATCTATGTTTATCGTGAACAGTGACATAGACGATACTTGTGAATAGTAACACAGACGATACTCTGTGAATAGTAACATAGACGAAGTCTGTGAATAGTAACACAGACAATACTCGTGAACAGTAACACAGAGGAATCTGTGTACAGTAACACAAACGAATTTGTGTACAGTAACACAGACGATCTTCTTCAACTAATATAACTTCTTAACTCCTTCTTATTATCCTCTGTGTTTCGCCTATGGTCTGGGTTCTATCTTCTGTAGTTGACTTTTATCTTCTGTGTTGACCACTTATCGTTCGTGGTCTATCCTCTATGTTCTATCCTCTGTGTTCTATCCTCTTTGTGATGACGTGTCCTCTATGTTCTGACGTCATCACAGACGATACTTCTACTCTCTATTCATCCTTCCCTCTGTGTTCTGACGTCAACACAGACGATACTTCTACTCTTAATTCATCCTTCCCTCTGTGTTCTGACATTAGCACAGACAATACTTCTACACTTGATTCATCCTTCCCTCTATGTTCTGACGTCAGCACAGAGGATACTTCTATTCTTTATTCATCCTTTCCTCTATGTTCTGACGTCAGCACAGAGGATACTTCTACTCTTTATTTATCCTTGCCTCTGTGTTGTGATGTCATCACAAACGATATTCTTCCTCTGTATTTTTCCTTTGCATCTACCTTATTTAATGCAACCATCAGCCTTCTCAACCTCTCTCATTCATTCATATCTTAGGTCAGAATCACTTAAACGTAAACATAAATCGCTTCTCAGAACCTCAAAATCATTTAATCAACACATGCAACATAAATCTTAATAGAGATCATAATCATGTGCAAAATCATACATATATTTCATTCATCCTCAAACGAATATTTGTTTAACAAGGCTTTAATAACCTTACAAGTTATAATATATTAGTACACTAAACCAATAACACTTGAAAGGTGGCTAAAGCCTCAAGGTCTCAAAAATCAATCTTAAGAATACAAAATAAAACATGCAGACTGGGGTGCTGCCCTGTCTCTTGACTTACTCACTTTCTTGTTCTTCACCTGAATTAGACAGAATTTGGAGGGGGTGAGCTTAAAGCTTGTGGGTAATAGTTTTGTAACTTAGAAACAAGCAGAAAACCCTTTTGCGCAATTTAAAACATGTTCAGTTACAAATCATGCATGCATTCATCTTGTCAAACAATTCATGAGCACATCAGAATGGTTTGGGTGGATCCAAAACAAAACGTACTACACATTTCCCTTAAGGGTCTTGTGTAGCTGTGAACAGAACGTACTATCGCAATTCTAATTTATGGTCTTACATAGCTGTGAACTTATGGGAGTCCATGAAGTAGCTCCATGCCACTAGCGGGCAGGTGGGAGAAGCCTTTAGACAAGTACACTTGACTTAACTTAGGAGACCACCGCAAACCCACATAATACATATATTTCATGATCTTGAATATTTACTACCCAGAATGGAAATTCTTGGAAACTTGCTTTTCATATCCGAAAATATGATTTCATAAATTTGCAACTTTTTGAAGAAAACATTTTTGTTTTTAAAACATGCAGCAACATATACACCGTTTTGCTACTTCAAACAAAAAACACACAAATGCACATTAAAAGAAAACGTTTATGGCTTATTGCTTCATCATAACACCGTAACCCACCTTAAAAATCCTTGCTTGCTTAGGTATTGGACTTAAAGATGCTTTTCCTCTTGCCTCCTTTGCCTCTCTTGAACTCCTCCTTGATTTCCTTCATAAAGACACATCTCCCATTCAACAGAAATTTGGATTTGACTAACCCATAATGCACATTCACTAAAATGGATTCTAGAATACTAAACCCATATATTTCTTAAGCTCTTTGAACCAAACTTACCTTGAATCCTCACCAAATAATGAGACTCTTGGCTCCAAAGAAGGATCTTTCCTTCCTCTTTCTTTTTCCCTTCTTGAGTAACCTCAGATTCTTTCTTTAAGCCTTAGAAAAATTGTGACCTAGTTGAAAGCTCTATCTTTTCACTCTTCTTCAAAACCTCTCTTCTTCTTTTCTTTCTCTTCTTTTCTCTCCCATTCTCGTTTTTCACTCTTCTAAGATGACAAGACAAAAATTCCTTTTTCCCAATGTACCCTTAATGAGTCCCAAAAGTCCACTTTACCCTTCCTTTAATGCCTTAATGCTTCTAACCTTAGTCACCTACCCAAAATACCCTTATGCATTCCTAATTCTTCCACTTAACTCTTACAAATCCCAACAATACATGAAATAAATCCTCCTAAACTTGACTTAATAATTAAACTCTAATAAAAAAATAATTTATCCAACAAAATCACCAAAATCATTCAATTTATGCTTACTAAAAGATTCAGGGTCCAACACAAAATTTAACCAATTAAGGATTGCATAAACCTAAACCTCAGGTCGTTCTCTTTGAGGATTCAAAAATGAAATTAAATTCCTAAGAACTAAATGCAATGCAACCTAAACTATAGACTGGGGTTTGATTTGATTAACTATCACTAAAATTGCAATGAATTAAAATAAACATAAAGGACTTGTTTTTGGTATTTTCAATTTGAAATGAGTAATATGAAATGGTAGTGAGTGAATGGAATGAAAAACACAAGTGATTAACAATGAATAAACCTGTTCTAATGAAAATATTTGTCAATGTGGCTATTTCATACCCTTTGTACTTAATTCAATAAATACAAAGTTTTCTTTAATCTCAAAGCTTTTATTTCATGTCCTTTGATCACATACCTCAATGGTTGTTCAACATAAACTTCTTCAAGATAGCCATTAAATAAGGATGACTTTACATCTACTTAATAAGTTTTCTATTTCATTTGAGGTGCTAAAGAAATAGGTACAAACACCATTTGCCAACGTAAAGATGTAACTTCATGTGCACTTTTAGTTATTTCAATATATAATAGAGTGAGAATTTGTATACCTAATTGAAAAAAACCTAAATCCGATGTTGCCTTGTGGTTACTTCAAAATTTAACCAAGGATTGCATACTGTGCAACCTCGGGTCGTTCTCTTTAAGGATTCGAAAATGAAATTAAATTCCTAAGTAACTAAATGCATTGCAACCTAAACTATAAAATGGCGTTTGATTTGATTAACTATCACTACAATTGCAATGAATTAAAATAAACATAAAGGACTTGTTTTTGGTATTTTCAATTTGAAATGAGTGATATGAGATGGTAGTGAGTGAATGGAATGAAAAACATAAGTGATTAACAACGATAAAAGTAGCCCTCCAATTCAATAGCATAGGCAATCATCACTTAAACAGATATGGGAATTAAAAATAATGAACCAAAAGTTATAATCAAGTTTTTAATCCAACTGCCGAGCCACCTTGAATTGTCACAAAATATTTTCCAAAGTCCCAATCTACTAACTGCCACCAGAATAGTAAAATAGAACTCAGGATACTAAAAATTAATGCTCAATTATTACTCAATAATTAAAAAAATAGAATTAAAGCCAGTAACAGATATAACGATCCAATAATTCAAGCCACCTTGAATAATCACCAAATATTCACTAAAATCTCAATACAAAATCTTGACTCAAATCAAAGTAATGAAATTAATCCATAATCAGCACAATATCAGTTGCTAAACAATAATCTAGCCACAGAAATCTTCCAGTACAAAGATATAATCAATACATAACTCCAAATAATTAAATTGTTATCCTAAGACCTAGGAATCACTAAATAATTAAATGGGTAAAAGATAAATGCAGTTTCAACTCCCATATAAAGACCTAAGCTCCTGCTATTGCCATTAAATTGTAGGATCAGGACAAAGTATCCATAGAAAACCATAAAGGTGTTGGATCGGAAAATAAAACATGCATCGATTTGGAAGAAATGGTAGATTTCAATTTTCAAAATGTTTTAGAAATCAAAATTTCAGCAGACGCAATATATCCAAATTAACATGCATAGCCACGCATGATACGATATAAGGAAAAACATTTGCATAATCACAAGATGGAAAATATTATTGACTCCTTCGCTACAGCTTTAACTCCTCACTATGCTATCCTATCCTTGGCAATGTATCCTCTCCTAGTTGATGTATCCTCTTCACCTTATTGTATCCTCAACCAATCCGATCTACCAGTTGTTCTTCTTAGACAACTTGGTTAACAAGATCCTTTGGTGGGAAAGGAGAAGAAAATTTTAGAGGGGAGTTTTCTTAGAAGAAAGTAGCCAAAAATGAGACACGCTCATGCAATTTTCGGCTCACTATGCAAGATAGGAGAGAGAGAGCCAAAACAATGCAAGAACCCTTTCTTACACCCTCTCAATTTCGGTTAATCTTAAAGGAAAGAAGAAGTTTGAATCAAATGCATCACTTCTTTTTTAATCAATCATAAAGAAGCCAATAAATGAGACTCTTCTCATTTGTCTTTAAGATGGCTATATGAAAAGACTATTAACTTAAATGTGACATACCAATTTCGGTTTTTGATGATGAAAGAAGGAAGATGGTCTATCAAATATACCTCTTTCTTCTTTAATCCAATGAATGCTAATAGGTTACATGCTATCATTAAAAGACCACCATCAAACCATTTAATGATAAGGTTATTACTCCATTTAATGATGGTAAAGCATGTTAAAAAACTTCTTAAATGTAGCAAACTAATGTTAAATGTGCAGCTGCACACTTACCCATTAAAACTGAAATTCCATTTCCATTTATCTTTAATAACTTTGTTTTAATTTAATTAATCAAATTAATCCAAAGCCTAGCCCATTTCTAAATGTTCATTTAGGCTTCTAATTAACCATTAATTAGTACAAGCCCAACATTAAATC
>JAOQML010000196.1:11470284-11482607 GCA_027568935.1 Erythroxylum urbanii | reverse complement strand
TATTTGGAATCCAATCAAGTGAAGCACAAAAGAGTGAAAAGTGAAGTAATGCAAAGAATGAAATAACAAAAGAACAAGACACTACTTTTGAATGGCATACAGTGATTCTTGATGAGAAATACAGGACAAAGAATTAGAATTAATAAAAAACCACAACAAATAAATAAACTTTGATGAATGTCTGGTTATAAACTCGAAACAAACAACAATTTTTTGTTCAAAGGTGTCTTCCTCAAACTTCAATGTAATTGAATTCCTATGCTTAGAGAAGTGAATTCAATTTATAAAGGAGATGAGTTTTAATTATATGCATGAATTGAACTCATTCCTTTTTTGTGTTTCCAAACATCTGAATTGAATTCAATTGCAGTATTGAATTCAATTCACACCTTTTCAAACATCCCGTAAATTAAGTTGATAATTACTAAACTGTATCTGTTGTAGTGAACTTTTATGCATTCCGGTCTTTTCCATAGTTTACTATGGTAAGATGAAAATATAGTATTTTGATAATCCAATAATATGAAGAATTCTTTTGTTTATTGGCATGATCACAATAGGAAAGCTTACAAAAATGCTAACGTGCTAGATGGAAGAATACCCTTCAATTTATCATTATAGTTAATATCCTGTAGTTATTGCATACTAATGTATACCGTGGACAATCTTTCTTCATCTTTGTTTCTTCTTAATTGTTGCTTTTTAGATAATTTTAATTAAAAATTATAACATTTTTTTATATAGGTTATTCCATTGCAAACCAATGTCGCCATCAAATTTTATAAACGGCCCCTTTTTGCGAAGTAGGTCAAGGTGATAAAATTTCCTTTTCCCCTCCAAAGTTATCCCATGCCTTGCAAAAAACGTGTCTAAATAATAGTCTGCGTAGATGTATCCAATTACAGAGTTATTATTTTGATGCCTTTCTTAATTATCGATATTAATATTATCTAAATTACCTTAATACATTAACAAGTTATAATTAAATTCACTAAAATGATAAGTCTGGTATATATATAGTTACATGCCCATAAAATCCTACCTTTCTTCTCTCTTGCATGAAATCCAGAAACGATTATGGCAGATGGCAAGGATTCATTGAGGAAAGGTAATTAGGCGTCACAATCTTAAGTATTTATTCCAAGAAGACGAAAAGAAGGGAATCAATCCACTTGTCATCCTGCCAGGTCGGTAAGAAGCCGCCTGACTGCTTCCTGGAAAGCTGGCTCGTTCCATTCACTCCCCTACATGTCATCAAAGTATCAAGACAGAATGCACCTCTCAATACTCAATCTAATGTAAATTCATTGAAGGTTATCCACAACTCTACTTTGGAAAGAATACATTGAAACCCTAGAGGAGGAAAGCTCCTGGCACCTTCTAATTATCCTTATATATATTCTCCACAATTTAACAAATCTTACCAACCAAACCTTAATTAGAGATTCATCACTGTCAGGCATCATATTAAGAACAACAAGTGGAAACTTCTAACAGTCATAGAATTGATGTGCTATATCTCCGTCATATATTGTCCATGTTATGTTGATGATCTATACAAATTGAACCGAGTATGACTGTATGAGTAGAAGCATACCTCAATCTTCAGTCCCAAAAGTATGCGATTGAAATGATTCGAGTCTATTACATATGTACTGGCTTGTACGGATACCACATTCATGTTCTCAACTTGTTTCAAGAAATGCAAGAGCCGAGAGACCATATTCAACAGAGAATGTTCTCCTCTTACAGTCACTTGCAAATCGACAACTTTTTCTGATGAAGTTGATTCAGATACTTGTAAGAGCTGGACATCAAGTCTTTCAGTACTTGAGGTTCCACTTACTTCTCGGGCTGCTTCTTTGGCAAGAGAAAGCTGTGCCTCTAATTGTTGGTTTCTTCGACTAAGCTCCTCAACTTGATCCTTCAATGACGTCAAGCAGTCCCTCGTTCTAATCAGAACTGATGCTTTATCTTTCTGTTTCAGGAAAAGCAAGCATGACAAATACTCACAGACACGAGTTCTTATATTAGTAGTTTCATACGTGTGATATTCGTCAGTTTGTGCAAAAACTGAAAGGTTTAATGTATCTACCAAATCAGTAAACTAATTTGAAGAGTAAGATGTAGCTCAGACATACCTTTGTATCCGGGGAAAGAAGTGACCTAAGTGCTTGAAAGCTTTCATTAAGCTTTTCACGCCTTTTCCGTTCATTGAGGGAATGGAAATACTGAGTGCTTATACGGTGGTTTGGAAACCTATGTTCACGTCTAGCAATGTTTAAGCTTCTATAATATGTAACTAATCGTTTTAGCATACTTTGCCTTTGCATATTGGTGCTCAGTGCCTTTGTGCGAGCCAAAGCTGAGGAGAAGTTCTTCAAAGCATTTTCTCTCTCCTGCGGAACAAAAGGTAAATTCTGTGTAGTGGAAGAAGAAGAGGATGGAGAATTGTTTAAAAACGCCAGTTGGGCTCTTGTCATTGTGGCATCCACACTCTCACTGGTTAGGGCAAGAATTTGCATGGCTTCCTGGTGTGGGTTTGTTGTGTGAAGGTCAGGTAATGGTTGCAAAGTTTGTGTGGCTCTTTGAAGTTGAGAAGTGCTACTTGAGCATGGTAATGGTTGCAAAGATTGCCTGGCTTGTTGAAGAGGAGAAGTCAAAGTACTTGGAATTGATTGGATAGAGAGCATGGCTTGTTGACATGGAGAATTTGTGTTTGGAATTGGATGTGAATATTGGAGGGCAGCTTGAAGTGCACTGGTTGTGCTTGGTGGTGGTTGCAAAGATGGATACTCCGGGAGGGTCTCTGGAATTTGTGATGTACCTGGAATGTTAAAGAGAAAAAAAGAGGTATCTGGGGTATCCATGGATGGTGATCTCCGTGAAGATGAAGATGAATAACGTCCAATTGGATCAACTGCTTGAGTACGTTCTGCCAATGAAGATTTCCGAGAGAAGTCCTCTGGGAACCAATTTCTCATCTCATTTTCCACGTTAATCTGAAAATAAATTACAAGTGCACTTTGATGTGGCTCTTTCTACAAATCTTTGATAAATAATAATCCACTTTCTGCTGAAAGAAAGACGAAAATTAAACAATAGGGTTTTTGGTATGCTAATTAGTCGGTATTCGTTAACGATTCCAGAAACGAGTTCTTACTCCAGTCACTCTAGACCATCCTAGTTCAATTTCTCCACTCCTGCATCCCATGAAAATTGCTGTCTGTAGTCATATAAGAGGAAGAGAAGTGAAAAATGAGAAACAGTTACGATCCCAAAACACCACCTATACTAAAGATGTAAGAGCTATAATAAACTCTCTTTTTCCATTGACAGAAGTGAACTAACCTTAATTCTGGCTTCCTGCCAAAGGTACACAGCAATGAAGTCAGCCAAGACAAACAGATCCTGGCTAGCTAACATCAATGGAATTGATCGAAAAGATCCAATTTTTGACCTAGCAGATAATTAATTACCTGATAGAACTGCCGTTGTGCCCTTACTGACGCCTTACTGTGAAGGTCCATTTCTTCAAGCTCTATGAAGGGAGATTCGATCACGAAAGCTTGTCCAGGAACACGGCTACTAGAGCAGAAGAAGAAGGCATTTGAATGAAAACATACATACAAGAGTAAAGTAACATATCTTGCATAAAGAGAAACGAGTGGGAAAAAAAACAGACGAGCTTGTCATACTCATTAACGACGGGATAGATTCCTTGCTGGTATTCCTGAAAGAGAGCTCGAGCTCTCGGCTGGTTCGCTACTTCATCTTGGATATACCCGTCCCACAACAGTAAACAGCTGACGATGAGAGAAGAAAAGATAAGCTGGGATTGCGAATGAATCATGTGTATAATCTTACCGTTGAATGTGTATACTCAACTTACTTGGAAGGGCAAGGGAGATATGACCAAAGGCAAATGTAAGTACTTCCAAAAGACTGCATGAGCATCTGGAGATAAGTAGCGCGCTCAACTTGGCGGAGCGTAAAGATGGCGTCCATGTCGACATGTAAAGAAAGACACTTTAGTCGCTGTATCGATGAACTCTTAAACGCATCCTGACCTCTCTCGTCCTTTAAAAGTCATTTGATTATGTCTCTACCCAGATCGCCTTTGATGGATGCTCAATTTGAACAGAACTTATGTATGTAATTTAAGACGTTAAAATCGTATGGACACAGAGATGATGGTACATAGAAAGTTCAATCCACCCAGATTGTTTTAAGTTAGGTTAATATGTGGAGTTTTTATAGTGGGAGACATGAAAAATATCATCATATGGGAACGGATAGATGGAAGCTGTATGTATGTACATGGGTTGTGAAACAGAGAAAAGCATTTGGAAAGTAGTGGTAGGGGCCATGGTGGACGAAGAGAGAAAAGCAGAGGAGAATTAGTTGAAGACTGTGGGAGAGGGGGACCTTAGTTAGCCATAGAAAAGCTTGAAAAGTAAAGAGTCAAAATTCCAATCCCGTGAGTCCGTGAGAATATAAGGATAGAAGAAGGGACGTTGTATCATTCTTTCCTTATCATTTATCTACCTCCTTCTTGTTTTGACGCTCTCATACTGCGACCAGTCGTTAGTCCACGAGGACATTTAGGCTGTATCCTTAAGCCATCTAAATTTAAATTATTGGGTCAGTTTGTAAATAGGTCTCTATCAGAACTCGAACTTAAAAATTCTAATTTCATTTACGTGCAATGATAAATCTATTAAAAACAAGTTCAATTCAACGGCAAAATACGATAACTTGGAAGTAGGCGACAGAAAAAATATTATCTGTGATAAAGAGTGGTGCGTAAGTTTCATTCGTGACTTTACCATATGGTAAAAAATGTTCAATAGAACAGTTTGAATTTTATTATTCAGTGAATTATAATAATTTAAGTTTATTAATTATTTAAATTCATCATATAGTTTAAATTGCTAACTAATTTATTGATTACTATTGTAATTAATAATTTATTTTTTAAAAAAATCAGTTTTTAACTATAATTACAAACCAACTAATTACTAAATCACGATTTTATTATACAGTAAATAAGTTGGAACAATTTTCCATAAGAAGTATAATTAACAAACTAAATACTATGAAACTGATGAAAAATGGAAGCCTTTGGTTGTAATTTCCAATCAGTACTCGGAAGTTCACATTTTCTGAAAAAGCCCCCTTCACTTGCATTTCCGCTTCGCCACCTACTCTTCTTATCGTTCCGTAATCGGAGCTCCACCATAACCCTCAGCATGTCGGCTCTCACTGCCCAAAATACCGGTAACCCAACCCGACTTTTGTGTTTATCTACCTTATACAGTCGCTTATTTGCTGTTGGCATGATGTTTTTGTACATGCTCATGTTTTAGTTTAGGTGTTTGGGTTGGGTTGTTATAATGGGTAGCTGTCAGTCGAACTCGCTTTGATTAAGGGAGGACACCAAAAGTTTGATCTTTTCTTCTTCTTTTGTAATTTCAATTGTTATATTGCAATTTTTTAGATGGTTAACCCTGTATTGACTTTTTCTATGACTATCCTCCAGTAACCGTCGACCCTGGGTTCGAGTTGGGAAATAGACAAGTAGTTACTCTGGTCCGGTTAGATGCAAACGTTGGGCAATTGTTGTCAAATTAGTTTCTTATGTACTTGTATATTTTGATTGTTTTCTTCTACCTTTTAATGAGTGGCATGTGGATAAGAGTACAGCTTATGGGAATTTGGCAAAGGATCAACATGTATCCTGCTGTATATGATCTCATATTTTATGTTTTTAAGTGTAAGAATTGCTGACAGTATTCTTAATTTTATCGGTATATTGACACAACTAATATTGGGTTTCAGTTCTGCAGCAGCAGAAAATCATAGTACCAAATAAACATGGTGAAAAACTCGTCGGTGTATTACATGATACTGGATCTGAGGAGGTTGTTGTCTTGTGCCATGGCTTCCGTTCCTCAAAGGTTGCTCTTCGTATTGGGATGTCATTATTTCCATGTAAATTATTCTAGCATTTTAGCATTTAGTCATCCTTTAGATGGCTAATTCATGCGGCAACAAAAATTAATGTGAAGGTAAAATAACTTTCCACTATTTACAATTTCTAGGGTCAAGAGTTGATAGAGAACCTTGCTGTTGCATTGGGAAATGAGGGCATTAGCGCCTTCTGTTTTGATTTTTCTGGAAACGGGTGAGCTCCTATTTTTCTTCACTGATGGATATGATTTATTTTATAGGCATATTTTCACAACATTTGTGCTATTACATGGAGGTCAATTGGAATGGCAGGATTTCAGCACATTGAGTTGTTGTTATGTGCCCGTGCTTGGGGTCAAGTCCAAGGATGATTTTCAAGAAAGTTAACCTCTTTTCCCTTGTATACGTTGGACCCTTTTTTTGCAGAACCTATTTTTGTGGATGAAAACGGGCAGCACTTGTCGAGGACAAGGTCTGCCTAGATTAGACTAAGTTATTCTACTTCTAAGCTAATTTTTATGATAACTTCTTGCTTACTTTATTGCATAATGTAATAGCCTCATATAGGCAAAGAAACAAAAAAGTTCCACCTAAACTAGGACTCCTAGAAAGACTCCTATTCAAGTGGTTTTAGGACTCTTAGAAAGACTCCTATTCACGCTGTTTTTATTAACA
Organism: Erythroxylum urbanii; assembly: GCA_027568935.1. Lineage (NCBI taxonomy): Eukaryota > Viridiplantae > Streptophyta > Magnoliopsida > Malpighiales > Erythroxylaceae > Erythroxylum > Erythroxylum urbanii. The sequence goes on along the minus strand of JAOQML010000196.1, from coordinate 11,475,959 downwards.
TAACTATAGCAGAAACTAATGCTGAAATAATAGGGAAATAATAGACTTCTACTAAAAATAAAATACTCCTCTAATAGACTCCTAATAAAACACTCATACTCTAATAGACTCCTAATAAAACACTCATCCATATCATCACTCCCCTCAGCTTGCCCTCAAGCTCGAAATCCAGTGGTGGTATGCAAAGATATCTCCTCCTCTTCTTCCTCAGAATTTGCCACCTCAATCCAAAATAGTCTCTTACATTTGTGCCCCACTGAATATGACTTGTCACAATTGTAGCACAACCCTTCTCTCTTCTTTCAGCCATTTCCGCTCTGGTTAAGCGTCTTCCTATTAGGGGTGGAGTACTTGCTATACTGGAGGTTGTTGTGTTAGCCCCTGGGTTTATCTTACTTCCTAAAAGTGTGGCTTCAATCGCGCTGGTGTTGTTACTACTACTGTCCAACTGCGAAGATGGCCATAGGGTGGTGTTTCGGCTGCCTCTTACCTCTTGGTTGTATTGCATCTGCATACATAGTAATTTTCTTTCACATGCTCTTGCTAAGTTCATTGCAGCTCCAAGATTAACAGGATATTGCATCTCCACCTTGATTCGCAACCCTTCTATGAACCTAGCTATGAATAGATTTACTTGTAGGTCTCGTGGAAACCCTATGGTTCGAGCTAGCAGTGTTTGGAATTGGTGTTGATATTCTTCTACACTTCTTGTCTGTTTGAGGTTTGCCAATTCCCCTACAGGATTGTTGCTAAGGTGAGGGCCGAATCTCATATTGCAATGATTTTTGAAAGAGTACCAATACATCCTTGGTTCTTCTTGTTCAAGTTCAAAGAACCACAATTGGCCCTCTCCCATTAAATGAAAGATAGCCAATCTTACCTTCTTCTCTGTTGTTTGTTGGCTTAGGAAAAACTACTCACATCAGTGAGGACAAACCAACGGATTTACGAGCCATCGTATGTTGGAAATTCCATCTTAGTGTATTTAGGCACCGTTCTTGCCCTGCTGCCCCCATCAATCCTCTCTTCTTTTGGTGGTGGTGATGGTGCCTAATACTCGCTTGATTTTGCACCTTCCAACTTTGCAAGCATGCGAATAATCTCTACATATTGAGCCTTCAGTTCTTGCCGCCCCATCTCTAATGTCTGTATCCTCTGATCCATCTGCCAATCTACCGAAGATTGCTCTGCAATTGAATGGCCTGTTTAGTCCATGAACTCCTGCTTTGATACCAAATTGTTATGTGCCCGTGTTTGGGATTGAGTCCAAGGATGATTCTTAAGAAAGTTAGCCTCTTTTCCTTTGTTTACGCTGGATCCCTTTCTCGCAGAACCTATTTTTGCTAATAAAAACAGGCAGTACTTGTCGAGGATAAGGTTTGCCTAGATTAGACTAAGTTATTCTACTTCTAAGCTAATTTTTATGATAACTTCTTGCTTACTTTATTGCATAACGTAATAGTCTTATATAGGCAAAGAAACACAAAAGTTCCACCTAAATTAGGACTCCTAGAAAGACTCCAATTAAGATGTTTTAGGACTCTTAGAAAGACTCCTATTCACGCTATTTTTATTAAGATAACTATAACAGAAACTAGTGCAGAAATAATAGGGAAATAATAGACTTCTACTAAAAATAAAATACTCCTCTATTAGACTCCTAATAAAACACTCATACTCCTCTAATAGACTCTTAATAAACACTCATCCATATCAGTTGTATTCATTAATTAATTGTCCTTTTTAGTTTAGTTCATCAATTACTTCATTACTGAAAAGATAATAATTTTGGATCACTGGACATTTGATGCTCTTGTCATGAGATCAGTGGTTTAGAGAATAACAAATTCTTAGTTTCGTACTCACAATAACTGGTTGTCTGTGGATACTCTTGGTCCTGTTTCTTTATTATGTTGTCCTCTTGCATGAGTAGCTGAGATGTGGTATAATTCTCAATTTAAGTTCTATTTGATCACATATTTACAATGTTTTCTCTCTAGGGAAAGTGAAGGCTCTTTTGCATATGGTAACTACTTGAGAGAGGCTGATGATTTGCGAGCTGTAGTTGAACATTTCTTTGGAGAAAAGCGCGTTATAAGTGCGATTCTTGGGCATAGTAAAGGTTTGTATTATTGTGTATACATGATGCGTAGCTGCTATATGTCCTTGGATAAATTGTATTAGTTTGTGCAACTAAAGTGATAATTGAATTTTGGAAAATAACCAGTCTTGCGGAAGACTTCGTTTTTCACATGATATTTCTGTTCGTTCATTGTAGATTGATGTTTTACCGGTTGGAAATTATTTTTGTTTCGTCATCATGTATTATTGAGATAAATGGATCAAAGAAAGTCACCTTTGCTAGATGTCTGGTTTGTTAACTACAACAAGTTCTTTGGTTATCTAGGTTAAATAAAAAATTTGCAACTTTAACCCATTTGGCTTTGTCTCTCTAAGAACTGATTTCTGGAGAAAATCAATGCCGGTGAATGACAGTAGTTATACATATTGATAGTGGTGATTGCCTTGCAATTCTATCTGTTGTCGTTGGTGGCTACAAGCTAACAATGCTAGTGGGGAGCAGACAATAGAATTGGGACGATGATGATTGATTGTTGTAGATAGTGCTAGTTTAATCATGTCCTATCATGTTTTTATCAATATTGCTTCAAACTTTCTTGTCATGCAATGTTGTCTTTGTTAGGCTACTCAATTGTTGAGTTGAGATACCAGTTCATGATTGAAATTGAGTGCATCTAGAAGATCACGCGACCAGCATGATTTTGGGATGCGAAATTTGTACACTGTAATTCTATATGCATCAAAAATGTTGAGTCTTTTAGCAAAATAAGTCTCGGTGTTGTGGCCTCATCTTTTTTGCTTAGTGTAGGCATTGAGGAAAAAAGGTTCAAGAAAAATATGAAATAGATGATAAAGATGTAAATAATTGAAAAATGGGGAAATTGTTGCTTACGAAATAGTGTATCTCAATTTGCTGGTTTTGTTCTGCGTATTAGCCTTGTTCTTTCACATTAAATTCCAGTTTTTCCAGTTTAAAAGGGTCATTTTTACACTTAATTGGATACCATGGAAATGATTTTGTTCCCTGTTGAAAACTGACAACAGAACAATACTTTTAGGTGGCGATGTGGTGCTCCTTTATGCTTCAAAATATCATGATGTCAATAAAGTTGTCAATATTTCTGGCCGTTATGATTTGAAGAGAGGTATTGAGGAACGGCTTGGAAAAGGCTTTCTTGAAAAAATTAAGGAAGAAGGATTTATTGATGTCAAAAACCAATCAGGTGACTTTTTCCTTTACAGAATTCTACTCCGGTGATGGTCCAAGGGAATGGAAAAGAAAACAAAAGGATTATCCAAATTAGTCTAGAAGGCCCCCTCCCTGTCTTACTAACTTACAGAAATGCTCTCTGTTAGTACCTTTCTGACATTTATCTTTGCAGGATGTGTTAATTATCGTGTTTATTTGGATGATTTGATGGATCGTCTGAACACTGATATGCATAAAGCATGTCTCGAGATTGACAGAGATTGCAGGTTTGAGGAAATACCTTAACCCAGTCTCATCTTTTAGGTTTGCCAAGTTTACCGAATTTACATATTCTTGACATTGTCAGGGTAAGGTGCGTCAGATAACATTTTCTTTTCATTGTTCTTAATTTAGGTTCACAATCGTGAGATTATCAAAGGACGAAAAGCTTGATTTTTCACGAAGAAGAAAACATCGAGTCATTTGATTGTTAACTATTTCATCCTGAAAGATGCATTTGCTTATTTATGTTCTCTATATGGGAAACCTTTCACTATAATGGTCAAGATTCAGATATCATTGGGAAAAATTATCCCTTAGCTAGTGAATCTCTCTATCTGATGTTCCAACAAATTTTCATATTTGGATATCCTCTTGCTGTTATTATAACCATTTCTAAGTCTATCTAACACTTGGACACAATAAGACTGATGGATCTCAAGTTGTATACAGAGTGTTCACAGTCCATGGATCTGATGATGAAATCATACCGTTGGAAGATGCTTACAAGTTTTCCAAGATCATACCTAATCATAAGTTACATATCATAGATGGAGCAAATCATTCATACACTTCTCATCAAGTAGAGGTGGTATCCGTTGTCTTAGACTTCATAAAGGCAAACTTGCAGCTGGACAAGGCTAGCACTAGCTAGGTACTTTGTTGATCAAAGGTTAGTCCTTAAGATGTAAATATCCAAGCCATCCTGAAATTATCGAATGCAGGATGGTGCACTAGGGATGCCGTAGAGCAAGATCTTGAAATTCCTGTGCTATTGTTCTCATTTGGCTGGGGAAACGAGACCTTTTGCTGTGAGGTTGCTGATTGGAGGCGTTGAAATGATCTTGATCATTATTTAACCATGTGAAACTACATTATACTATATTCAGCACGGCATGGCCGTTCAGTAAACGGCACGTTAGCTATACATTAACTTATCCTATTTCAGATAATTGGGGTATTGGCCATGATCGATTCATTTGAACATTTAATTAAGCTGCCCATAGAAAATGCCGTTGAGGTATGAGCACCATTATCAAACGTTTTGTGAACAAGAACAGGCCATGATCGTTGAAGAATATACATGGTTTGCAAGTTGCGACTAGGCTGGTGAACCATTATGATCAGTCAAGTCATTTAAATTGACTGGTAGAGATGTTTAATTGCTTTTGTGTCACAACTTGCGATCATGCTATGCTTAGAATCATCTGTAGCGTGTAAGCCTGCAATGATGTAATGCTGCAATGCTTACTTGCTCGTATTGCCTTCTCCAACTTTGTCCACTGAATCAAAATCTAGTTATAGTAAGCCTGCAATGATGTAATGCTGCAATGCTAACTTGCTCGTATTGCCTTCTCCAACTTTGTCCACTGAATCAAAATCTAGTTATAGTCAGGGGCATATTTTCATTGCAACTGCCATATTCTTCAATCCATACTCCTTACCGCATCATCAGCATCCTATGTTGAATTATAGCAACTTATAATTCCGTTTAGCCATGTAAGGCATTTCTCGGCACAACTCATACAACTCCAATGAGGAATTTATCCAGTTAGTATTACTAATACTGGGGCAAAGACAACGTCAATCTCAAGTATTTATCCTGTTTCAGTTAAATCCTAAACATTACTAATGCCCAACCTACTCCCTCCCCTAAGAAAAAGGATCTGCGGAGATGAAAAGCACAAGCCATTGAAGAGTTAAGTATGGAGTTGGATAAGAGTTACAAAGACTATAAAGAAGATTGATTTGAAACGAGAACGTCATAGTTGCGGATACTTGGATTCTAAGGTTGAGCTAACAGTCTAAGAGTTGAAGAAATTTTCACTTCTCTTGGATTGCTCTGATGATGTTCCGTTTGGACTATAACAGAATTAGTTAATTCTATCTGCGATTAGATAACAACGGATTATATTAGTTGATTTGACCAGCGGATAACATTAACTGTTTATTTAAAAAAATTTATAAAATTAATTTTTTAATATTAATTGTTTATGTGTAAAATAACTTATGCAGTCATAACTTGAAAAAAAAATTATAAGGACATAAGTATTATACCTTAATATTTCTTTGAATATTCTTATAAGAATTTAGATTTTAAATATTTAATTTCACAAAAACTAAG
>JAOQML010000196.1:11451557-11470184 GCA_027568935.1 Erythroxylum urbanii | reverse complement strand
TGGAGGGAATGGGACGCTGGGGTTTCTATTACATAACCAAAACGATGTCGTTTGGTTTAAACCAAAACGATGTCGTTTTTGTTATGTAAAAAATTCCCGCTCGTCCCCTTCCCCAATCAGACGACATCGTGTTTCTTCTTAAGCCAACAGCGACATTTTCTTCAATAAAACGTCGCAGTTTATCTTTTGCAACGTTTTATTGAAAAAACGTCTCCAAAAGTTGCACAAATCCGTGACGTTTATATAAAACGTCACGAAAAAGTAAGAATTTTGGTGACGTTTCTTAAACGTCGCCAAAAGTCTTTATAATTCGCGACGTTTTATTAAAAAACATCGCGGATTGTCTATAATTTTTGTAGTGGTAATGAGATGCATCAATTCTTATTATATGCAATCATTCACTTTCATTCTTTATACACTTTCACTTTTATATTTTCATCGGATTTAAGTTCGACATTCAGCGTTTCGTTGAGTACACATATTTCTTTTAGATTCACATTCAGTTATGAACACTTCCAATATGATCTCAATTATCAAACTCCTTGAACCATTAATGTCTGAAATTATCACATTCATATAAATATCAGTTCAATAACTAAAATCAAGTAGATACAAATCAATCGTAGTGAGTAACATCTAAGTTGACTCACAGTACGCTCCAGATAAGCTATTGTCTTCATGATCATGAAACGTCTGGATGCTGATGTTGAATCTTATGTATCTATCTTCACGTAATACACATACTGTACACACATTACTAATTTGATCGTTCACATAAATATCCAATCATGCACATATATATATATGTCATGTACAATGCATGCTAAATTGACTATTCCCAGGTATGTATCCTTAATCACAAGTCATGATCATTCAAACTATTATAACTTGGATATGTCTAGTTTGCACTTATGTTTACACCTCAAATAAACTTGATTATTCTAAACTCTTCAATTATACATTCATCAATCCATTTTTTAATATTATATAATCACATAATATCTAAACTTTCATTCATTCATACCTAATACACCTTACTCATTCCTTTAGATTACAATTGCATTTCTAAGAACATTTTTATTCCTTAATCATCTCTAAATTTCTAGATGTAGTTACATTAATATCATCAATCCATTCTTAAGTTATAACCTTAATTAACAACTTAACATATCATATACTTTAACCAATTATTCAAGAACCAAATTAGGTTCATTTCAAGTCTCAATCAAGTCTAAATACACTAATGTAAAGTAACATATCATTAATTGGTTCAACAATTACACAAAACTGAAACTATCACTTCAGAGCCTTATTCACGATCGTGACAGAAGCTAGTGCAATTGGCTACGATCGTGGGATGAGTGCCACGATTGTGTACTATCCATTTTTCCCAATTCTCCATGAATTTCACCTCCTTAGAAACATCACTAACACTTCAAATTTTCTAGAATTCATGTTTATTTATGCAACCTCATTTCATGCTAATCTAACTATTATAGTAGTTACATAAATTTCACAAAACTCTATTTAATTGATTCATTATCATTCACATTATACCATCATACATTCAGTCCTAACTTTTTCAAATTTGAAAACACTTCATTAACACCTATCTTTAGCATGAATTCATCATTAACTATACTTCAAATCCCAATTCAAATCATACATATAACAACTCATAGCTATTATTGATCATTTACACAAAAATAGAACATAATCACTATCATTCACTACCATCTTAGTTCTTCTCATTTCAAAACACTACACTAGCCTTTTCTTTAACTTCAATCTCAGTCTAATTCATCTTTAAAACAACCAATAATCCACATTTTTATACATCAAAAACAGAATATGATTATATCCATTCATCCATCAAAATTTCTATATTCATCAAATACCATTTTCACTATCAATCAAACCCTACACACTCATCATAAATGTTATGCTACATATATCCCAAGTCAATGATTCACTTACTTGATTTAACTCTAAAGCTCTTCAAATCACTAAGAAACCTTAGCTTCCAAGCTTACACGATCATCACATTTTCAAGGTAGAATAGGCTAGGTTTTCGTCATCAAAGTGAAGACAACTAGTTATAGTGATAAGGTGAAAGATAGTGGCAAAAACTCAAGATCGTGGGGTTGGGAGAGAGTATCATGAGATGGAGAAGAAAGAAAATGAAGAAGAGAGCATGTAGTGAAAATGAAAGACAATTAAAAGATCAATGTATATGTCATGGGTTTAATGCTTGGTGAGTGTCATGACACTTGTCATGACACCTACCACTCAAAGATTCATGCTTATGTCTTCTAATTATGGTACCTAATGTCATTTAATGACTAGTCCATTTGTCTCTCAATCTCCAAGCTATTTGTCACCCAATTTTCTATGTCACTTATCAATTAATCCTAATTCCACGTGTTACTCATTTCTATTGTCATATGTTACTTATTTCTACTACTATTTGTCAATTTTTCTTGTCACTTAGTATTTTTTCTACTTCAAAAATACACATAATTTCATAAATCTCCTAATCGTACCAATTAATTTTAATTTACTAATTATAAACCATCAATTCTTGTCATTGGTAAACCAAAGTACAAGACATTGGAAATACACTTTCATATCTAATTCATTATGCTCAGTCATTTATTACATTCATTTTAGTTTCATACCCCATAATATGTCAATTGAGTGCAATTTATCTATTTCACAATTAATGTGTATATGCTAATATTATGCATTTGAACATAATTATGAAATCATGTCATAGACGTACCAATTTCATTCTATATGATGCTATCTATGTGATTCATTTGTCTAATACTTTAAATCTATCAACAACTTGAGAGACGGGATACTACAATTATTATTACTACTATTACTACTTTCTTTCTCCATATTAATCAAGTTGAAGTTTATTTTTCTAGTATATTAACTTATTTATCACTAACCTATGTTTTTTGATAACTTAGTTGTAATAATGCTTATTTTTTCTATATTATGTTCAACTAATAACTTATTAATAAGGTGAATTTCTAGACACTCAAGTATTTTTTTTAATTGTTTAACTATAATAGGGAAAATAGAAGAATGTTTAAATAAAATAAGTGAAGTTTAGAGTACTAGTGTTTGGTAAAGGGGGAGCAGTAATAAAAAATGATAACTTAAATAATTTGTAATAACTTTTAAATCGCTTTTTGTCCCTTAATTTCTCAACTGCAACATTTTCAAAAACAACGGATTTGGTTCATTCTACCAGCCTAATTAGTTGATTATCAAACATAATTATCAACAATTTGATAAGGTCAAGCAATTAAATACGTCTCAATTTGCCAAAATATAGTTGATCAGTCATTCACCAAACAAGACCTATGTCTACTTTTAAATATTTGATTGTGAGTTTTAGTTTTATCACAACTTCAAGAGTTGTATTTCTTAGTAAATATGAACGTTTTTATAATCTATGCAACTAGTTGTATATTTATCGAATGTCTGAAATAAAATTATGACATTATAGTATTGCAATAAGTTAAATATAGAGGGATGTCTTATGGCAAATTTATTAAATTAAAAATAAGCTGCTTCTCTTATGGTCACTATATTAAGTTAAAAGATCATTGGATTTGACATGGATTTGCACTTTTGTTAAAGCACTCCCTTAAATCTAACAGAAAGAAACCAAGAAGAGTTTTCTAACTTTGCTTCTTTTATCAAAAGGGAAACCTGAGTAAAGAGATTAAGAATGATAGATACCTTTCTTCGGTTCGTCAACTTACAAATAGTACCATGTTAAACTCATATTCACACACCCGTGGATCGCATAACTTTTTCATAAAGAGTTTGCGGAAAAGTTTTACAACTTGTGGTCTTTTGGTCACATCAACGTAATAGTCTTTGAGTAGATAAAGTTATTTCACGTGCCCAAAAAGTCACAATGATAACGAAGAAGAAGAAAACACATGATATGTTTGTAATTATAACAAGCTGGAAGCTATAGGAGCTCCACAAACAACAGAAAAGTAGAACATAGATCATTAGCAGTACAATCAAAAGGTCAAACATAATAGAGAGGGTGGCTACTTTTGTTGTCTCCCTATTGCCTGCAAAAGCTCCAATTTTAAGTTTCAAACATTCCAATTATGATTTGTTTTGTCCCATCCATATCTATGTATCCTCCTTCCTCACCCCGCAAATCCAACCCTTGACTACTTTTTAATTTGTTAATTGTTCCTCTTGTGTGTACACTACTGTTTGCTCTTCTCCTTACTTGGCTTCAAATTTTACTTTCTGCATATGAGATTACAAACAATACGGAGTTTGTTCTTCCCACATCTATACATTGATTTGCCTGAACAACAACTAACTTTTATCTATTCATTGATTTGCCTGAACAACAACTAATTTTCTTATAAAATTCATAATCATTTTACATTATTCATCTTAATTATGAGAAACCGCAAACACAGCACAAAATTTGTAGATTATGGAGCACATCTATTCAGATTTGAACACTTGATCATCCTGTTCCTCTAAGCTCATTTGGGTGGTGGAAATTTCCCAAGCGTGCATGCGCATTCATCTTTATTTTTACATTCACTAGCTGCTTTCAGTACCAAACCTAATGACACGTTTTCTTCTCACTCTAATTTCAGGTGTGAACTAAGATTTACGAGAACATCATCAAGTCTGAATGGCACGCTTCCGTGTGCATATCTTAAGAGGTGTGACGTTAAGTCATTCCATGTACGAAAATGTGCGTGTATCAAACTGAAGCGGTGATTATGCCATTGCAATTTAGGGTAAATAAATCGTCCACAATGAGGTTGTCTTGGTCTATGCGGAGGAAAAAATTAATTCTTTATGTTTTTCTTATTATTTTATTCTTTCTCTGAAAGATGAGAATGCGAACGCCATTAAAGTGAGCCGTTAACACAAGTTTTACTCTCGTCACCAAAAGAATTCCTGTGAGATAATGAATACAAAATTGAATATCCATTGCCATATGAATGTCAATGGTAACCCCAACGGCTAAGCCTTGGCGTAGGGCCTCGACGCATTACTGTTAACCATTCAAAACAGGGCTAGAGAGCGAAAATATATAACGAACAATTCATGGAACCTTAGGAATCTTATCTTTAGGAGCTTAAATTTCCTTTACTCATAATTGGTACGTAGTACAACGTTTTGTTTGTTTCCGTTCTCGCTCAAGAAAACCTGAAACACATCGAAGTTCCTTCTACGCTACCATGATATAATACTCGCTGAAAAAAAATGTTAAATCTTTAAACGTCACTGAAAAATTCTCTGCCCCGGCGATAGCATCATTTTTGGGTCAAAATGAGCTTTTCTTGCTTGAAATGTTCTCCATTTGGTGCCAAAATGTTTACTCCATTCTTCTTTTGTTTCGTAATGGGGAAAATATTGTTTAACCTTAATACCAGCTTTGTCACAAAACTCTAGCAGCTCCTTATTTTGATCATCAAAGGCCTGCCAACCATCGTAGCCACTTGAATGCAGAAATCCCACAGCATAAAAAACGTCTTCTTCTGGGATAACAGCAGATGTTCTATCATCCCATCTGAAAATTTGAGAGTAAACGTAAATGGATGCTTTCTGATGACCAAATAACGTAAATCCAGAAACATGCAAATCTTCTCTTATAGGAACAAATTTAAAATTTTCTTACTTATTTCTATTCATAGGATATACAAGGACAGGTCCCGTGGTGATGTTTCGTTTTAGAACAATGTCCCTGAAGACACCAGAGTTGAAATCCGAGATACGAGATTTTGGCACGAAGAGGTTTAACCATGGATGAGGAACTTCCCACTGACCCTGCGATTGAAGCTTTAGCTCTCCACTTCTAACCCTATCTAAGAACTGGACCAAGGACACATCTCTCTCGAAAGTAAATCCAGTATTGAAACTCAACCCGTTGAACAATTCTTGGAGTTCCTATAAGAAAATATCGAAAGTTTAATTATTCGGCTGCTATACCATTAAAAAACTCCATGTCTTGTATAGTTTTCACTTCAGAAACATGTTTTTTTTTTAATTTTTATTTGCAACTTCCAACTATGATGATGTCGAGTATTGACGAGGTACCTTGTCTACGGTATGCTGAGTATGATCATCATAGTACTTGGCAACTTCCAGACAGTAGACAATGCCGTGTTGGTTCACTAGGGACATTATTTTGGGGAAATCGGAGGAGGGGAAAAAGGAGGATCTCCAATTATTTGGAGGACCCTGATCCATGAGAAGTGAACCTTCCAAATAATCAAGTGCATTTTTTTCTTTCCTACCATTGACTGAAATTACAAGTTCTTGGTCTTTTGTAAATGTAGAGAAATCGCTGTAAAGCATTCGCACCCACTTGACCTGAAAGCAAAACTAGCCACCTCAGACCGACTAGAGGGTGACAATATCAACTTGTGGTTATTATGATATAACGATCGTTCATTTTTTGTTTAGGGGTAAATTGGTATCGAACATAGAAAACAAAATCAATGAGATTCGTGAATACCCTCTTTGGTGCAGATTCTAAAGGTATTCTTGCTCTGGTAATGATGCCAAACTGGCCTAGACCCCCTAGAACAGCATAGAACAGCTCAGAATTCTTCTTTGCAGAACAAGTAACAAGCTTCCCTTTTCCTGTTTCAAAGAAAATGACAAATTTAATCAGTTGAAAAGCATGCAGGGAAATCAAGTCATTTCTCATTTACACAGCCTGTTAATTATGCATGTTACAAGAATCTAGAGGACTTCTGAGTAGAGCAGCAATGATGATCTCATTGAGCGTATAAGAGGGAAAAAGGAAATGAGAATCATTGAACTCTGTTGTAACATCATTATAACGCAAAGGCATCGAAAGTTAAGTCCTTGAAGATCTGGCGAGGAACAGAGTGTGTGAATCATAGTATTAGACTTTTCTTCCCGGGACCCGATGAACTTGATTCGAGCACTCAATAAATAGGACGAAAGTGAATGTACTAATTAAATGCTTAACAACGACCCTATGCCCTACGCCTTGTGTGTTTATCCATTCTCTGCTGCCAAAAAAAAAAAGAGAGGGAGAGAGAGAAAACAGGCAACAGAATTACACGTACCGGTGATAACATCCATTTCGTAAACATTGCTGATCAGAGGCCCGTAACGAAAAGTTTGGCCGCTGATTCCAGCATTAGAGAGAGTGCCTCCAACAGTAAGGTACAGGTAATCGGTAAAAGAAACTGGTGCAAGTCCATGTTCCATTGTTGCATGTAAAACATCGATCCATAGTTGCTCGCCTCCAACATCAGCATAAGAACCCAAAGATGGGTTGGTTGAAACTATGATTTCTGTCCCTTTCTTATGGTTTCTTAGATTCATCATATCCACGACGACCCCATTATGAGCCATGGCTTGTCCTCGGACTGAGTGACCACGGCCGCGAGCGGCTATGGTAAAAGGAAAAGAGTAATTGTTGTAGGCGAACTTTACCAAGTTGACTATGTCGTCCACTGAAGAGGGACAAAGAACAGCAGCTGGCTTTCGATGGACAATGTTACCATAGTCGCTAGAAGCTGATTCAATGGCTTCGGGGTCGGCACGAAGCTTGTCTGCGAAATCAAGGCTTACGAGTTTAGGTGGTAGCAAGCTCGACAGTTCTTTGTACTTTCCTGTGGTAGAAAGTAGACGAGTTATGAAGAGTATGACCAAAAAATAAGCTGGAATTGTGAGAATCTCAGACATTCTCTGTTTGTTTTGCGTTTGATCTCTACTTTCAAGAAGATGAAATGATTGTAAGAAGAAGACGAAGACGAAGACGAAGACGAAGACGAAGAGTTGGTAGAGATTGCGCTTATGGTTAATGGAGAAGTAAAAGAAGGGTGGGTTGGGATTTATATAGAGGAAGGGTCGATATTTGCATGAAAACTAGGTTGAAATATTTTAACCAATAAGATGAACTATTATGTGTTTGGTAAGAAAAACGATAAGTGGCTTGTATGAAAGGAACGGGGATTTACATTTTGTCGAAGATATGCAAAGGACACAGGATCTTGGGGCAATCCAAAAAGCTTTTTAAGATACACAAGTAATGAAAATGGAAGGAATCACTTTCTACGTGATTCATTAATTTTGTGTAATGATCATCGATCATCGTCATCATCAACAACATACATGAATATGATTCCCAAGACCACCCACAGATTTCCCCTTATTCTTGTGGTCTATTTCGGGGGCCAAACCTGATGGGTATATCGACCGTTGGATGCTGCCATCTAATGGTCAAGATCGGTCAACTTGGTTCAATTCTGTAATCTAAGCCGATTGATGTAGTCATAAAAATAAAGGATATTGTACAGATATCCTGTTGATGTGAATGAATATGCTGGAGAAAATTAGGTAATGATGAGGAGGATCTTTCCAAGGATTTCTTCTTTATTTTTAGCTTTGGATCAATTTTCTTGAATCCGAGCACACCTCTTCCTTCAAAGATGTGAAAACAGACATCAACCTGGACTTTCTCTTCATCCTGGGATTTGGTCTGTTTGCATCTTAGGCTACATGCTATTATGTAATGTCAAATTACAAATTGTAAACCATGATTACTCCTGCCTTATGTTGTCTCTCATTCAACTTTTCCATCTAATTAATTAGATAGATATGCAGGAAGTAATAAGGATGTTTCCTTTAGGCTTGGCTAGTATAAGATAACTCACATTTTAGTTTATGTCGAATCGGCCGGTTAAGAACAATAATATCCACCCTCTCCCTGACATCATCATTCGCGTAATCTAAACTTTTGTCTTGAAAGAAATAAACAAACTCATTGCTTAAAGAAAAGAGAGAATGGACAAACTTTAAGAGTTTATTGATAATTTACAAGTTAAAAACTTAGCTACACTTTTTTTGTTTTCTAATTAAATAGAAATCTTAAATTGAAAGAAACATGCCTAATACAGGATGAGTCACTTTTACAACAGTAAGAAACTAATATTGCGGTTAGTGAGAAACATCATGCATGCCATGCACACACACGAGGGATGCCCTGTGGGGCAAAGCTGTTTTGATACGTCCAACAGTGGTAAGAAGATTTTCACTGCAAAAGAACGAATCCAGTTACGCCAAGCTTCCGTCGTCCTTGTTTCACCGTACACCGGTTTTTCACAGGCAACATAATTGGTTATAATGACCGGACAATTTCAGGTCCTAGGCAAAGTGTGACTTGCAATAGATGTTTGGACCATAAAAAAATTGATGTTTCAAGGCAAAATCTTTGACCGGATCTTACGGGTATGGAAGACCCCCTTCAGATAGCAGTCATTGGGTGATGAATATATTTTATGGAGTTCACGACTACGTAATCTTCTTGACATGCATTTGGATCGTCAGCTCATGAATCTCTATCCTGACAGTCCTATGCATATATATATATATATCACTAGCTGTTTTCCATATATGAAAATACAAGCTATACATTCTTCATCTGGCTCATTATTTTACATTTATTTCGAGACTTACTGAAAACAACTAAGCATATGCCTTCTCACATGCCATAACAGTTATGGTTAGGTCTTTTACCTAACAAGAGATAGATTGAGAAGAAAAAGGAAAAGGAATGGTCATAACATATTCCGTATTAGGTATCTCGCACACATTTGTGCTACTCATTATATATAATCATAGCTAGGGGTAAGATCTTAACTTTTTTTATATATGTTAAAATTAAAAAAATGATTCAATAAATCGGCAATATATAAGTATTTAAACTTTAAAACACAATTTTATTATTAGAGAGGCTAAATTAGACTCCTCGTTATGACATAATTGAAAATTTTAATGTGTTGTAATAATTCTTAATATTAAAATTTAGAAAACAACTCAAAAAACAAATGAAAAAATATATAAAGAAAAATGAAAGTTTAGAAGATTTGTGTCATTTTGTTGATTGTAACTGTTAAGAGTGAGTTGTATACTATTTTGATCTCATTTTATTCTTTATGAGAGTCAAGAGTAAACCTTATTTTATTTTTCATAAGAGTAAGCATGTGACAGGTGTTCTCCTTGCCCAAGGTCGGGTCTAGATTGCCTAAAACTCTTAATACCATCCAGTCAAATTATAAGTAACATCAGTATTTATGTATAATTTATATACTTAGAGATCTACATTTAAAAATCTAAGATAAAAATATAAATTCAACCATAATCTTTTAAATAGAACTTAACGAGCACTACAGCTACTAAGTTCACTAATCCTAATAAAGTATAGAGTTATCAAAAAATAACCAGAGAGAGATTCTTTACTTTCTCTTTAACCATTAAAGATGTCAATGGGTCGAGCCTGGGTTAGGCTACCCTTGACCTGGCCCAGCCCTTGACCTGGTCTATGGCCCGACAGGCCATAAGTGGGTTGAGTCAACTGGGTCTGCCATTTTTTTAAAAGAAAAACTTCCGAAACGACATCGTTTTGGAAGTAATCGTAGGCTCAGCTCGTGGCCTGATCGGCCCGACTATGGTCAGCCCAATCTCAGCCTGTGGGCCGGCCAACCTGGGCTAAAATTAGGCCGGATCTTTTTTGACATCTCTATTAACCATCCACCCCTTATCCTTCTACCAATCTTGCCTACCAAATACTAAACCCTATTGCTCTCCACATAATCTTCCTCCATTTTTTATCTATCATCCTTACAACCTTTCTATTACTTCTTCAACTTCAACTTTTGTAAACGTTTCTCCCAATAGGGGGAGTTTTGCTAAGGGCAATTTTGTCTCTCTCCTTCCACATTTAGTTTCTCTCCTTTTGAATTTGTGCTTTAGGATACTGCTCCTTTATCTTAGGCCTCTGCCAAACTTGTCCCTTTCTTTAAAACATAACACAGACCTCCAAATCAGCTACCAGGTGAGGCTCTGTCAAGGAAGATTTTCCCCCTTTACCCTCATCAAGCAAAACACAGGCTGCTTCATCCTCCTCATCAAACTTAACTTAGAAACCTCCAGCATCCCTACTAGGCATAAACTTGACTCCATCTTCTTTTTCCTCTTAACAAGCTGGAGACTAAATGATGAACTAGGAGGAACTGATGAACTATCATTGCACTTTTGTCCTCCCAGGGTTGAAGATGGAAGAGTTGTTGTCTCCTTAGATCTGGAAACTCTTTAAGAAGGAGTCAAATCTTGAGAGAACTCTCTAATTGAATTTTTCTATGGAAAGAGACCTACATTTCTTGTAATATAAAAATGGGCAACATTAGCATGAAAAAAGAAGGTCTAATAAGTATAATTATAACAGAAGATAGGTATATTATATTCTCCTTTTCCACAAAAGCTGAAGCCTTTAAGATAATTGAGGAAAGACCATGACATGTTTTTAACTTCCCACTTTTCTTGCAGCCTTGGCAGCTAGGATTCTAAATTAAGCCCAATAGACATAGAGTTATTCCTATGTAGGTGAATTTGCATTCCTTTAAAACACTAGATAACTAAAGGGTTAAGTATGTTGCTAATTTCTTAAGTAAACCTCTATGCTTGGATGATAATACAATAAAGAGGAAGAGGTTGGGATATGCTAGACTATATGTTAATATGGTGCTCTAAAAGGATTTACCTAAATATATATCTATTATGAGAATGAGGCTTAAATATATATCTATTATGAGAATGAGGCTTGATGGAACACTTTATGACGACAATATGTATGTCCACTACTAATGGAAGCCCTCTATTTGTTCTCAAGGAAAAAAATGGGTAACAATGGGTAGGATTTTTCAAAGAGGAGACTATGAGGAATTGAGAAGAGAGGCGAATGTTAATAAGGGCTAAGACACTACCACCTCTAGAGAGGAGCCAATTCTTTCCCTTAATATTAGAGAAAGACCAAGTTGAAAGTATAACATTTATTGTTAGTAAATTAGATCATGGGAAAAAATAGTTAGACTTGAATTCTAATATGAATATTGAGTGACAGCTTACTAAACTATTTCATACTAACCCCTCATACTTTATTAAAAGTAAATAAGAAGCCATAAATGAGGAATTCCAATCGGTTGTCAAAAGAAAATCCAACAAGAGCAAAGGTAAGGGCTTCAAAAAATTCATTGATAAATGAAAATTATTACATGGAATGTAAGGGAGATCAATTGCCCTAATGATTTTGTCTTTAATACTAAGCCATATATTTTTGCTCTGTTGGAAAAAGAAATAGATTTGAAATCCTAAGATTCTAAATAAACTAGCCTTTTGGTGAAAATTTATTTCTAACCATCAATCCCATGGTTTGGGAAGGATTATCATAAGTTTTGACCCTACTTTTATGGATATTGAATTTTTTTAGTTATAAATACAAGTAATACATTTGAAATAGAGATTCATTCAAGAAAGGATTGTTTCTCCTCAGTAATTTATAATGCTAATCATGCTTTTCAAATGAAGGATTTATGAAGCAATTTGGTGAAATTTTAGAAGAGCGTGAATGGGCATTAGTTCTTATGTAGAGATTTCAAATGTGCTATATTTAAAATTGAATATGATAGTCATTATAGTCTGAAAAAACTTCTCTCCTGATTTCAGTGACTATGTAGGTATTTGATCCAAAATTTCAAGGTCACTTTTATGTATGAAGTAACAAGCAATCTAGAAGGTAGGGGCTAAGAAGGAAATTGGATCACTCATTAGTTAATCAAGACTAGAAAATTAAGGTCCCTAATAGTGTGACAACCTTTATAGATCCGCTCTTCTCTAATCATCCCCTAATCCAGGTGGAGAATCTCTTCCAAAAATCTAAAAGAAAAGGCATTTTTAGGTATAATAACTTCTTGATGGAGGATATTAGCTCTCAGAAGCACTTCAAAGAGATTTGGAGACAACATCTGAGGTCACACATCAATCTATTCGTGTCCAAAAACTTGAGGCTATTAAATTAGATATGAAAAGCTTAATAAATAGAAAGGCTCTACCACCCTACAAGCTATTAATAGGACTAAGGAGGCGTTGGCTCATATTTAGGGGGAGATAGCTAGGAATCCTGGTAATGATCTACTATTAAACAAGGAGAAGGCTCATTTACCAGAGTATTAATTAGCTATTTGAGATCACTCTAGCCTATTGGAGTATAGAGCTAAAGTTAATTGGCTTAAAGGAGGTGAAATATGTACTAAATTCTTCTTTAACTCTATTTTGGCTAGAAAAAATCCAAATAGGATTTGTTCTTTAACATTACCTAATGGTTCTACAATTACTCAACAAAAGGATCTACTTAATGAAACTAAGAGGCACTTTAAGATTTTCTATAAATGCACTCGTAGATTACCAGCTGCCCCATAGCTACTTATCTCTTACAATAAGAAAAGGATTACCTAAGAGCAATCTAATTTACTCACTAAGCATGTTGGGGAAAAGGAGATAGATGAAGTAGTTTTCTATATAAACCCTAACATTCCCTAAGTTTGGATGGCTTTAATGGCTTCTTCTTTTAGAACACTTGGAAGGAAGTTGGTCCTATGGTGAAGAGAGCTATAAAGGAATTCTTCTGTAGAGGTACTCTCTTTAAAGAGATAAATAAGACCCACATATGCTTAATACTTAAGACCTCTAACCCAACATTCTTTTAATGATTCCAGGCATATTGTATGTTCAAATTTCCTTTACAAGGTAATTTCTAAAATCCTTACCAATATGTTAAAAACAGTCTTAGATTCACTTATTTTTTATAATCAAATTGCCTTTATATAAGGTTGAATGATTGGTGATAATGTCTCAATTGTTTAAGATTTAATAAAGGGTTATTAGAGAAAGAACTCCTCTAGTAATTGTGTCATCAAACTGTTCTTCACGAAGGCTTTTGATTATGTTGAATGGGGTTTTATTCTACAAACCTTAAAGACTATGGGTTTTCCTAAGCTTTTTATTGAATGGATTGAGGCCTATATCACTTGTCTCTCCTTCTCAATTTTGGTTACTGGTGTACCTATTGGCTTAATTAGGAGTAGTAGAAGCCTCAAACAAGGGGATCCTTTATCTCCATATTATTTTAATCTATGTATAGAGGTATTGAACCAACTGTTTACCCATAAAGTGGGGAATAATAAACACTTTGAGTTCCACAACAAATGCAAAAGGGTGGGGCTTATTAAACTATCTTTTACAGATGATTCCTACTCTTCTTTAAGGCTCATTATGAGTCTATTAAACTACTTACCTCTACATTGCTTACTTTTAAAGATATGTCAAGTTTGGAAATAAACTTCAATAAGAGTCATTTCATTTTGGCATCTAGTATTAATAGGGTAAAGGGTAGCATATCCTTAATCATGGGTATCAGAAAAAGTGAACACCATTGTCTTACTTAAGACTCCCTATCACTATTAGAAGGATACAGTTCTCTGAATACTATCATTTAGTAGAGAAGATTCAGAGAAGACTGAATATGTGGGATAATAAGATTCTTTCCTTAGGAGGGAGATGGCAACTCATAAAGTCAGTTTTGAATTCCCTACATATTTACTATTCTTCTAACATGCTTTAGTAAAAGGAGTCATCAAGACTATTAAGAAATTATTCAGAAGATTCTTATGATGGAACCTAAGTATAAATAATTTTTATGCCAAAGTCAGACAAGGTTATCAGAGAAATGAGGCCAACCTTGATTGGATCCATTAATATAATTATGTTAATCAAATTGCTTTAGAATATCCTATTGGAGAAGGAGTCACTATGGATTAGATGGCTACACAATTACATCCTTAAGGGGAATAGTATATGGTTCATCCCAATTAAAGCTTCCTTTTCTTGATCTCTGACTCAACTACTAACTTTAAAGGTTTTATTAAAACCTACTTGCTTTGCAAGGTTGGACATGGAGAAAAGGCCTCCCTATGGTTTGAAAATTGGATAAGCAAAGGCCTGCTTATAAGAATACCTCAGGCTCTACTCTATTAGAATACATTTCCCGTTCACTCTGACGTTAACTATATCCTAACAAGAGGACAATGGAGTTATTTCACTATAGGCCTACAATATCTCATTCCCAATGATCTATATGATCTTAAAAGAAAGGACATCTACTAATGTCTCAATCAACCTCTTAGGAACTTCATTATCTTAAGATTTAGGGATTGGATGGACCAGAATATTCTAAAGGTTTGATGGTTCCTTATTATATGGCATAAATATCTCATTCCTAGTTATTTATTTGTCCTATAATTGGAAACATTAGATAAACTTAGCACATTGGATAGGATGCTATTTAGCTACTAACCCTATATATGCTCTTTTTGGAAGAGAGGAAGATTCTAGAGACCATCTTTTCTTTCAATATGACTATCCTCAAGCTATATGGAACAAAATTCAAAACTACTGCTTGGTGTCAAACATGGGGAATAAGTTCATAGATGTTCTTAATTGGCTCCTGAAACTGTAAAACACTCCTAACTCTAGTAAAGTGATATATGTAATCTCTTTTGCCTCATCTATTAAGGAGATATGCTGAGAGATAAATCTCAAGAGATTTCAAAGCAAGGCTCGCACTAGAGATGAAACTATGCTCTGCCTAATTTTTGGAATTAGGGAGAAACTCCTATATACTTAAGGAATAGACAGTGCTTGCCCTAATCTTTCAACTTAGTGGAGAATCATTTAAAGATATAGCATGCAAGCAAAAGAAGATTAGGGTAATGACCTAGTTGGCCTCTTATAATGTAAAGTAACCCTGTGATGATGTAACCAGAGAACTATGCACGCAAGTAGAGATTGTGTGGGACTACCTACTTCTTGTTATAATTGCTCAATCAACCAATAATCAGATGATGAGACCCAATAAAAATGATCAATCAACAATAAATAGAAGAAAGAATCTTTATTAATGATATTTGGAGTTATTTATGGAGGGGTTGTTGTTACCTCTGTAATATTTGAAGGATCATGTTAAACCCTATTTGGGTAACTTTTGGAGTCCTTGTATGCTTTTTTGTGTAGTTATTCCTCGATTCTTTGGAATCACTTAGCCTAGCAACAAGAAAATCTTGATTAAAGAACTAGAAAACTATATCTTTCAAGTGGAAATGATCTTTCTTACACGAAGAGCATCAAATTAAAGCATGGAGGAGGCAATGAAGCAAAGGTTCCCTCATAGAGGATTAAGGGATTCTAATCCTTAATTTGGTTATTTTTTGGAAGCTCTGCAAGCCTGCAAATTGTTTTTTACTATTTATGAAACGATGATTTAGCGGTATGTGGGACTTATACAGTGCATTTCAGGAGAGTTGGTTAAGGATGATGTTGGTATAAGGAGAGTTGATTTTTTAACCTTTCGAATGTATGTATGTGAACAATACCTATGTATGTCCACCTAATTAAATCCTTTAATTTGCTTAATAAAAAAAGTAGAATGTTTAAATCCCAAATGAAGTTTGTTAGGATTTTCAAGATTTGTAGATGAATAAAGAGCACACAAAAGGTTGTTACTTGTTTCGATATCTTAATTGCTATCTACTCCAAGGATCTCATGTAGGTAGTTCTACTAGCTTCAGTGAAAAGAAAAGAGGTTACAAGAGACAGAGTGTCTTTTTCAACACTTGCAAGAGATCTCTAAGAACTCATTAGTACTCTTAGTTAAGTACTCTAACAAATCTAACTCCTAATTTCTTTTTGCAAATGAGAAAAATTGTGTAGTGTTTTTGAACTAATTCTAATTTTAGGTTTTTATAGACCAAAAGTAGCTGTTGCATTCTGTTTGTCCATGCCTTCACTGTTAGACCCCAATTTCGAAGTTTAACTTTCATGCTGAAAATCATGACACATGAGCTTTTTCCAATAAAGAACACCTTAATCACTATCGGTTCATCTTCTCAGCTCAACTCTTCAAATAGTCGACTAATACATTTCTCCAACAGACAGGTCTGATTATTAATAGTCGACTTGTAGCTAAATAGTCGACTTGTCCAATGCTCTATTTCAACCCGAATACCTCAAGGAATAGTGTTGGTGAGTCCACCATTTTACACATGTACCTGCTTTGAGGTTATTAGCATAACTTTCTCTATAGGCATCCAATTTAGAGTTTCTTTAGATAGTTTGATAGAGGACTTCAAGAGCTATAACTTTCATGAAGACCTCAAAGACCAATTGTATCTTCTGAAGGGTCGAAAAATAGGGTAGAAGATAAATCGTGAACAGTAACACAGAAGAAGTTGTGAATAGTAACACAGACGAATCTGTGTAAAGTAACACAGACGATATACTTCAACTTATACAACTTCTGAACTCCTTCTTATAATCTTGGACCTATGATCTATCCTCTGTGTTCTATCCTCTGTAGTTGACTTTTATCTTCTGTGTTGACCACTTATCTTTTGTGGTTTATCCTCTATGTGATGACGTGTCCTCTGTGTGATGACGTGTCCTCTGTGTTCTGACATCACCACAGATGATATTCTTCCTCTGTATTTATCCTTTCCTCTGTGTTCTGACGTCAGCACAGAGGATACTCCTACTCTTTATTCCTCCTTGCCTCTGTATTCTGACGTCAGCACAGACGATACTTCTACTCTTTATTCATCCTTGCCTTTGTATTCTGACGTCAGCACAGAGGATACTTATACTCTTTATTTTTCCTGTGCATCTTCCTTATTTAATGAAATCCACTAATGAAATCCACCAACCTTCTCAACTACTCTCATTCATTCAACTCTCAGGTCAGAAATACACAAACACAACATCAATCGCATCTCAAACCTCAAAATTTATTTGGTCAATACATGCAACGTGAAACTTAGCAGTGATCATGATCATGCGCAGAATCATACATATATTTCATTCATCCCTAAAAGAATATTTGTTTTACAAGGCTTTAGTAACCTTACAAGTCATAATAGATCAGTACACTAATCCAATAAAACTTGAAAGTTGGCTAAAGCCTTAAGTTCTCAAAAATCAATCTTAAGATTACAAAGGAAAACATGCAGACTGGGTGCTACCTTGAATCTTGGCTTACTCACTTTCTTGTTCTTCACCTGAATTGGACAGAATTGGGAGGGGGTGAGCTTAAAGCTCGTGAGTAACAGGTCTATAACTTGGGAACAAGCAGAAAACCTTTTTGCACAATTAAAATATGTTCAGTCACAAATCATGCATGCATTCATCTTGTCAAACAAATCATGAGCACATCAGAATGGCTTGGATGAATCCAAAACAGAACGTACTACACATTTCCCTTAAGGGTCCTATGTAGCCGTAAACAGAACGTACTATCACAATTCCATTTTATGGTCTTGTGTAGCCGTGAACTTATGAGAGTCTATGAAGGAGCTCCATGCCACTAGCGAGCAGGAGGGAGAAGCCTTTAGACAAGTGCACTTGACTTAACTTAGGGGACTACCACAAACCCACATAACACATATCTTTCATGATCTTGAATACTTACGGCCCAAAATGGCAGTTCTTGAAAACTTGCTTTTCAAATATGAAAACATGATTTCATAAATCTTGCAACTTTTGAAGAAAACATTTTTGTTTTTAAAACGTGCAGCAACATATAACACTTTCTACTACTTCGAGCAAGAACAATAAATGCACATATTTAAAGTAATCGAAATCATTGAAAGAAAAACACTTATGGCTTATTTCTTCATCATAAAACTGTAG
>JAOQML010000196.1:11435431-11451457 GCA_027568935.1 Erythroxylum urbanii | reverse complement strand
CTGAGTAAGGTTGGATGCCGCGGTATATCCCGCAAACACACGCCGCCGACCTAAGGGCGGGGTGTGGGGTCCAACACTTATAGTATTGAACTTCACAACAGGTGAGAAAATCTTCTTGTAGTCAACTTCCTCCTTCTGTCTGTATCCCTTAGCTAGAAGCCTGGCCTTGTATATCTTGGGTTCTGCCTTTGTGACTCCCTCTTTAAGCTTAAACAACCATCTGTTTTCAATCATATTTGTTTTAGGTGGCTTAGGCACTAACACCAAAGTCATATTCTTCATTAAAGAAGAATGTTCATTCTTGCTAGCCAATTTCCATTGTGCTCATAGTTTCTTCATAGGTTTTTAATGCCCTGCAATCAATAGATTATGCAACAAGACAAGCATATTCCACTAAGCTGGAGTCATTATACCTCCTATTAGGTATCCTTTGTCTCGGTTGTTTATCTTTGGTAAGCTGATAGTCAAGTAGAGATTCATTAGTGCTATCTGCAACTAGCTGTGAAGTTCCCTCCTCACTTTCACTTTTTCTTTCTTCAGTTTCTTGTTTATGGTGGGTAGAGCTTTGTATAAACTGCTGATCATGATGTTGTGTTCCATCTTCTTCTATTTCAGTTTCTGGTGGCACATAGAAAGGAACTGAAATACTTGGTGATTTCAGCAGCTCTTAAATTTCCTTTTATAGGTTAGTATCTACAAGATTCTTGCACAATAAAGGAAATTCATGGTCCTTAAATATCGCATCTCTACTAATAACATTTTTAAAACCTCCTTGTTGAAGCAATAGGATTTTGTAGCCTTTAACTCCTTCTGGATAGCTTAAGAACACTCCTTTAGCTGCTCTAGGTTTCAATCTCCCTTCCTTTTAGTGTGCATAAGTAGTACAACCAAAAGTTCTTAAGTCAACCAAGCTAGGCTTCTTTCTGTTACAGATTTTCTGAGGTGTTTTGTAATCATTAGCTGATATAGGCAATC
The DNA here is from genome assembly GCA_027568935.1 of Erythroxylum urbanii. Classification (NCBI taxonomy): domain Eukaryota; kingdom Viridiplantae; phylum Streptophyta; class Magnoliopsida; order Malpighiales; family Erythroxylaceae; genus Erythroxylum; species Erythroxylum urbanii. Next base: position 11,450,482 of record JAOQML010000196.1, on the reverse strand, counting down.
TATTTACTAAATAAGTAGCAGTCTTGATAGCTTCACCCCATAGTGATTGTGAACACCCTGAAGATAACCGCATACATCTAGTCTTTTCTATAAGTGTCCTGTTGAGCCTCTTAGTTTCACCATTCTGCTGAGGTGTTGCTCTAACAGTCTTGTGCCTCTGAATACCTTTCTTGCTACAGTAATCTTTAAATTATTTATAGTAGTATTCAAGACCATTATTAGTTCTTAAGCACTTTAGCTTCTTCCCTGTCTGATTCTCCATTAGTGTATGCCACTTAATGAAGATTTCCAGTGCTTCATCTTTCCTTTTCATAGGATAGACCCAGCATTTCCTAGACTTGTCATCTATTATGGACATAAAGTATCTATTTCCTTCTGCAGTGGGCATTTGTGTTGGCCCCCAGATATCACTATGGGCATACTCTATGATCTCTTTAGCTCTCTTAGGTCCTTTCTGAAAATTGGTTTTGTGATGCTTTCCTAGCCCACAAGATTCACAGAATTCCATCTTCCTTATGTTTTTTTTTCTGAATCATCTACTATTTAGAAAGGTGCATCAAGCTCTTATTCCCTGCATGTCCCAATCTTGAGTGCCATAACTTTGTTGAATCTAGCTCTCCATTTCCAGTAGTTAGGTTCACTTCAATAATGCCTATCACATAATAGAGCCCTCCCCTTTCAACTCCCCTTATGATCACTCTTACCTCCTTTAGAATTTCTCTAAGTCCATCCTTAAATCTTATCTGAAAGCCTTGTTTATCAAAAATACTTTCAAAGATGAGATTTCTCCTCACTTTAGGCACAAATCTGACATTGGTTAAGGTTCTTTTCTTCCCATCAAACATATTGATAGAAACATTCCCAATACCTTCAACCTGTTTCTATCCAGAGTCTGTCATCTTTACTTTAGTAGTAACTGGTTCAAAGGTGATAAACCAGTCTCTGTGAGGAGTGACATGCATAGTACAACCTGAGTCAAAGATCCATTCTTTGCTGAGATCTTCACTCTCTTCAGCAACAACAAGCAGCTCATAACCACTAGATTCTTTAGGTTTCTCCACATTCATAGCATCTCCACCTTCCCTTTTCTTCTTCCTGCAGTCTTTGGCAAAATGTCCTTCCTTATCACAGTAGTAGCACTTCTTGCCTTTAGCCTTTTCTTCTTTTCTTCACTTTCTTTAGTCTGCTTATCCATGCCATTCCCTTTCTGCCAATTTCCCTTCTTACTGTTCTTTTGCTGAGGCTTTTTATCTTGTTTATTATTAATAAACATGACTTCTGATTCCTTCTTGAATGGATTATTGTCCACAATTTCCTCCATTAGTGAATCCAACATCCTTTTGACAGTGAGTGATTCTCCACTGGCATATTTAATTACCTTCTTGAACGCATTAAAATCTGATGGTAAGGCCTTTAGAATAACCACAACTTGATGATCTTCAGATATCTTTTCACCTGTAGCTTCTAAGTCTTGCACCAATTTAAAGAAATAATCCAGATTGTCATTAAGGGTTACAGTAGTATTCATTTTATAGTTGGCCAGATTGTGTAAAAGTGTCATCTTGTTAGGCAAACACCTTTTAGCATATAGTTCTTCAAGCTTCATCTATAATTTCTTTGCTGTATTGCATTCTACACTTTCCTTATCACAATAGGTGATAAATGAAGCATTAACTTGCAATGCGCAATCCTTTGCAACTTAAGTTTCTTAACAAGATCTGTTTCTACATCATGTTGTTCTTCAATTACACCATAACAGTCACAGGATTCAAGTAAAGCTTGCATTTGGAGTTTCCAGTTTGTAAAATCTTCTTTACCAATAAAAAAATCCATTTCTTTGCCCACTATTTTGTTACGAAGTTTAAATGAAGACAGGAAAAAGATTCTTGACGATTTCTTGATTGAAAAAATAGATCAGAAAAAAGATACGAAGATTTAGGCTTACTTGTATGATTGTTCTTACACTTTCTTGATGAATCTTGATTGCTTAAATAGCCAGAGAGTTTCCCAGAATACTGAAAATTGGCTCTTATATCAATTATGATAGGACTTTCAAGATTTGTAGACGAACAAAGAGCACATAGAAGTTTTTTTCTGGGTGCGATAGCTTAATTGCTATCTATTCCAAGGATCTCATGTAGGTGGTTCTACTAGCTTCAGTGAAAAGAAAAGAGATTACAAGAGATGAAGTGTCTTTTTCAACACTTGCAAGAGTTCTCTTAGAACTCACTAGTACTCTTAAGTAAGTACTCTAACAACTCTCCAACTCCTAATTTCTTTTCGTAACTGAGAAAAACTGTGTAGTGTTTTTGAACTGATTCTAATTTCAGGTTTTTACATACCAAAAAATAGTTGTTGCATTCTGTTGTCCGTGCCTTCACTGTCAAGAAAAATCCAATCAAGCCCAGGCCAAAAACACACTTCATGTGCATCTCATGTGTATCACTTAAAAGTCATGCTCTTCTTGAAAATTGATGGAGAAACGTGAATTACTTCACAAAATCTCATAACATTTGTAGATTGAAAATATAGAAATTGAAGAGGGTATTAAATTTATATGTTTCTAATTAACTCAACTTATTCTGATCATTGCTCACTATCTAAAGATTTGATGTAATCTTTAAAAATTGAAAGGAAATTAAGCACATGATAAGTAGTTAATTACTATGCTTGCTTTAGATATATGAACTTACAGAATGCTTTTAATTGAGAGGGAGGATGAAAGATAAAATTACAAACATGACGCTAAATTGAAATATTACTCGAACTTATTCTAGTTAGCAAGTAATTTTTAATTTGCACATGGGAAAGTGTGGTTTATAATAATTTCATGCAGCTGAAGTTGAACTCTAAAAGATCATATTTCGTTAGATTTTGGGACACGAGAGCAGAAGTAAGTCCAAATTTGTTAACTAAGTTCATTTGGGTTCTAATGGAGTCGATCTAATTGTTAATAAAGTTCATAGTTAAGAAAAGGAAAAGAGGGAGATTCTGAATAACTTATTAAAAAACACATACAGCTAACAATATGTAAAGCAGTAGTACATGTAAAAAAAAACATTTAATTAAACGTTTGTTACAAGTGGATGGATGTGTATAATGTTGTTTCATTATACATATGTATGTTTCATGGTGATGAAAACCTCTGTATGAATTTGTTTATCTGAGAGAGAGACAGTCTTGCAGAGGATAGGGACCTCTCTAGAGGGGACTATTCTAAGATACTGCAAATCTTCATGGGGATCTCAGCCAACCCACAAGATCACGTGGTCCTAAAATACCAAAACGATAGCACCATCCACCGTCAAAATCTATGTCTAAGTTGGTTTTCCACTCATGCACTGTAATTGTATGTGTATATCCTTTGTTTCTAGTAGAGACAACGGAAGAACTCACTTCCCTTGTATTAGTTTGTTTGTCCCTTTGTTGATCATCATATTATAACTAAGCATGTTTATATAGCTACTTTTGCAGAAAAGGACGAGATGGTAGTTCAATCTCATAGGAAATTTGGAACAACCCTTTATTTATAAGGTTGAAATGAAGCGTTTTGTCGTTTCATTATCTTCCATAATCTGTTAGTTTCCCTGGAAAGTCCGGTAGATCATGGATGGGCCACAAATATAAGAGACAATCCCATTCTCTTCTAGCTTCACAACTTGATGTACTTGTCATTTGATTCCCCATATTTTGATGGAACTTACAATTATTCATATTACTGACACCAACTAACCAATATTTCTGAAAACGATGGATCGTAATCTTCTTTAAAATTTTAAAAATCAACTGTACTGATGGGTGTCCTACAAAGGTTCATTTTTTGATCGTGTAACTCATTTTTTCAAAAGATGTATTGTTATATCACTGTATAATACTGACATGTACTCATTGAAGTTGCTCAGTTATGTCACCCCACTGTCAAGAGCATAAGATCTCACGAGATTAAGATTTCTTGCTATTAGACTATTAATAACTTATATGCTGGACAATTGATCACTAAATTTGAATTGCACGAGGCAAGGCCTAAGGTGGGATTTTAGGGTTTGATGAATATCTGTAGATGCCTGTGGGCAGAGGGTGTTGGAAACCTGCCTAATTGGCAAAAGAAAGGTGACAAAAGTTTGACAAAACTAACCAATTTGCCTAAATCTCTCTAAGCTGTCTGTACAATAGGGTTCACAACAATCACACATATTTCCCGTGAATACGACGGAGGATTCTACTCCTACTGGAGTCATGAACTCATACTATATTAAATGATGAACAGTACTTTTCTAGACCTAAACTGCTTCAAAACTAGCGAAATTGAAACAATTTTGATTGTATTGTTTTACATTTTTGTATGTCACTTTCTTGTTTTACAAACTTGTAATTCCTTAGTAGTAACTTTAGGCAGTTAGATTCAAGATATAAGAGAAAGTAGATCAAATTTGATCATTAATATAATTAGATTATAGATATAAGAGAAGATGGATCAAATTTTGTATTATTCTATCTCGGTAGATTATGATTAAACTGTTGCAGCAATTACAACTAATTCGAGCTCGAAAATAATCATAACATATCATAAAATTATAGTGCTACTATAATTTAAGTCGATGCACCAAGAAATACAAATTTTTGTTCATCCATTTACAGTGAGAAAGTGAAAGAGTACGATACCAGGAAACAATTCAGTACAGCACGTCAGAATCGTTGTCTAAACCATAGGCTTGGAAGAAATTGCAAGCCACCTCTACTAGCTTTAGCTAGGTTCTTTGTCACCCACAGAATCAAATCAATCATAATTTTGCCCAAGTACAAGATCAAAGTTTGGGTCCCAGACGGCCAGACCACGAGCTTAAGATCATTTCTGCTAGATTCCTTTCGAAAGTACTTTCCATTGATACTCTTGGCATACCACTGTTCCCTCTTGCATGCTAGTTCACTCTCTAAATCCTTAGAGTCCCACGTGTACAAGTACCTGGCTTCTGTTTTCTAGTGAACCTTATGGGCAGTAGGCATGCCAGAAGATTTACCCCCACTGAGTTATCGCACTTTGTCTTTGTTCCTTAGTGAGTTCGTCGTGCGTTATACAGGTCATGTGCCAATGTCAGTGCTCCTGGAATTATTGAGCTAGCTAGTCCTGAAAAACAAGGGACTCTTTTGATGCAAGGAAATTCAGATATTATTAATTAGTTGCAAAGTTTCTGCTTAAATTATACCCTAGTTAGGTGCACATATGTGAGAGAGGGTCCTTGGTTCGATTTGCAAAGCATTATCGACAAGAATTTGCTTGTGTTAGCTTAAATACGAGTCACCTAACAAGCTAGCACTCAACAATCACTTTGTACTTGATCAAGTTTTTGCAGAATTTTCTATTATGGAAAAAAGAGAAGGCAATCCAGCTAATCCGATCTTTATTGTCAATCAAATGAAGTTTCAACGCTTAAAGATATATAGCACACCCTTATTTATTTAGATCTGCAGTTTCAAGAGAGTGTATGATTTTATCTGCAGAAAGATTTTAGTAGTTTAGAAGAAGAGCTCATTTTTCAAAACGTAAGACTTATCCTGGGTAATCTTTGTTCTTTGTCATGTTCTAATCTTTGTTCATAAACCACCGACAATCGGACATCAATTATGGAGTTTTACGCACACGTGCACCACGACTAAACAAACCAATTCCGCCAATTTTCAGCACTTTACAAGCAAAATACATTTTAAATAAGAAAATTAGGTTGATATTCTATGCCTTGACATAATGACACTACAAGTTAAGTGCACAGGATACACAAAAATCGGCCACAAGCAAAGGAAATGCAATGATTGGTACTATGAAATTAGAGCATGCACCTGGAACATAGTGATGGATGTGGGACAACTTTGTGCCCCTTAAATGCAACGATGGTGTGGCATTTTCATATGTGAACACGAACTGATCCATAAAAAGGAAGCCATTTGAAACGGGAGAAGGATAAAAAACCAGTCGGAAAGTAATGTATGTGTGAATGGAATTAAATGACTAGTTCGGCTACTCTGGACCAGACTAGCTTTTTTATCCATAGATGCTCATAATGATGATGATTAGGTTAGATAATCACAATTGATGATGGAGATAAGCAGCATGACAGTAATAGAAAAGGTCCGGAATTTGTTGGCCACAATAGCTCTGGATTTAATCAAATATGTTGACTTGTGTACTCTGAGAGAGGGCTTTACCATAATATATATACAAGCCAATGCCAAATGATGATGAGAATCCCACTGCCATGCCATGATTTACTATTAAAAAAGAAAGAAAGAAAGAAGAAGTGTGAATATGTACTCCCAAGCTCTAGGCCTAGGATATAAAATTAGGCAAAAAGAACATATATATCAAGCTGTCTAATGATAATTGATAGGCCATCAAGCATGCCTTGTTTCGTTTAAATCTGCCTACTGCTACAGGGGGCTTGTTGTAGAGCAATACGTTATTCTTCGTGCTTTCAAATGGCGGCTTCTTTCTTATGGTTCCAAAATAAAGAAAATGGTTAGTGTACAAAAACCGACCCTGTCAAATGTGTTTTATGACCTTCAAAGAGAACAGCATCTCACCATCTTTCTTACCTAAATTGTTGGAGACAGATTAAAAAAGCCAAGGAGCTAGGTGCCGTCAGGAAATAATGCATCTTCAATTTTAGGCCCAGTCTTAGGGTTTTTAACTCTTTAAAAGACAAGTGGGGTTTTGGCAAATAATGCAGGCCAGCTTTTCAATGCGTCGCAAGCTTAGTGACCATAATTAATGCCTTCTGATCCTTTTTTTTTTTTGGGACCATTACCTGGAGCAGGCTTACATCGGAGGGCTCTATCCAGTTCTGGTTTCGCCATTAAGAAAGAAGATGAAGGGCATATGTTTTTCTTACTCAATTCGCCCTAGCTACATTAGTTGCTATACTCTTCGTGATCTCTACTTATCTCAACCATTAAGATTTCACCATAACAATTTGAATCCAGCCAAATATTTCGTATTTACATAATAAGCAACCACTCTCACCAGCCACCATCCCAATACTCGCACTCCAAATGATCAATATAAACTTTTTGTTTGACAATCATGATGAACAACATGATTCTCATAGAAATTTCAATAAAATGATAAGAAAGTAGTGGCTAATACTGCTGTGAAAATGCTGTCGTGATGACTCGAGGGCGAGATCAGGAGGCAAGAATTTCTATTAATTAGCACTGCGAAGAAAATAGTACCTTCCCAAGGTTTCTCATATCCAAATTTGACCTAAATTATGGAGAGATAGTTGTACGCACAATGCAACAGATTAGATGTAAAATCTTGCCCCTATTGTTGACACAGGCAAGGACGAAAATCAGCATCACACGACTCATTTGCATACAATACAGGCAGAAACTGATAAAAATCAAGGTTGCTGCAACCACACTGTACTTATTAGCTATATAAACTATGGAAAAGTGTCTTGAAAGCAAGAAGATAAATATTTTGACTTGAAAAAGACCAAATTCAGACATGCTCGTGTACAAAAAAAAAAAGAGAGAGCAGCATTTGATATCTTAAAGCATCTAAATTCAGTTCGTGTACTTTTTTTTTTTGTTGGCTAGTAAACAAAGGAACTCTAAACGGGGGCAAAATATCTCACTAGGCCTTTTTCCCTGTTGGGCGCGTCAACATCTTGATGGTGCAATAAATTCATCAAGCTCTTTGAAAGACATAACACTTTGTACCATTTGGACATCCCAGATTCAGAGTCAAGCAGCTGAGACCTTTTTCCCATCTTCGATGAAATAAATTGCAGTTTCTGGAACCTGTGAACAGAAAGGACTGATTATTTGCCCAAAACATCACCTAAATATGTATGGATTTAAATGAAAAGGACAACAATGTAAATTATAAGGGCGATAAAACTGAAAAAAGAAGTGTTCGAAGAAAAGAACATCAATAGAGGCAACATCTTGAATTTATCACAATTTGAAAACAGAAAATCTAGAGGTAAAAGAAATTCAAAGAGAAGGCTCATTTTGTTCCAGTTATAACTAATTTTTTTCTGTTCAGACAGATTTCAATGTCAACTGACAGATTCATGTACCAATACAACCGGACTCATCCCAGGGAAGGTAGCTTTACATTTTCCTGGATCTAAAATTTCAACAGCTAATCTAAGGCAGGTTTTGGCCAGAGTTTTCAATAGCCTACTGAACCCAAGTTTTCAACCTTAACAAAATCTCCAAGACTGATAAAGCAAAATATGGACTCTTCTCAGGGAAGGTGTCTAAAGTTTCAACAGCTAATCCAAAGCAGGTTTTGGCCAAAGTTTTCAACAGCCTACTCAACTCAATTTGTCAACCTTAACAAAATCTCAGTGACAATGATAAACCAAAACATGAACTATCAAGATATGCTTCTAAAAAGGAAAGAAAAGAATGGTAGTATCAACTCTGTGGAATATATTACAGGACTACATTGTTTATGATGCTCTGTTCTGTGCACCTTTACGTGCCTCCTAGTTAGCATTGATGAATTGTGCAATTAATAAACTATGCAGGACAGAAGCACAGTGAATCAGGAATGAGAGTTAAAAAGACAAATATGTAGAAGCCACAATAATTCCAAAATGGCTATACTTTCAAACAATAATATCATAAGTCCTTCGTCAAAATTTCATTGTCTCCCTGCCTATTTCGATTTTTTTCTTTCTTTTTCTTCTTTTTTATGGGAAGAGGGTGCAATGGAAGGGGAAGGACACACAATATTAATGCTACTTTCAATCTCCCATTACACTAATTGGTGTTTGGAACTACTAATCAAGCTCTTTAGCTGTTACTTCTTTTAAGGAATCAAATCAGCCAAAATAGTTTGTTTGGAGGACACTGGTACTTCTATTGTGAAATCCACAATATGAAGCGAGTCATGATGAAAAGAGTCCCCATGTATATGCCCCCATCCCCTTCAGAAAAAATGTTACTGTCTTCTCTTCTTTTTCAGCCCACCAAATAAGTATACCCCAGTGATACATCTCTACTCAAGAAACATAGCATGAAATAGAATAAAGAGAAAAGTAAACAACAGGATGATAATCGGTAAAGCTAATACAGATAAATATGCATCAAGAAGCAAAACAACTGATCTTTAAGAATCAAAAATTAGAAGCATCTTTCCTAAATGCTCAATGCTAGCCACTATAATGATTTTATGTTTCTCAGCCGCAAAGCATAATGAATTGCCAAGATTTTGAAAAGTTAAGGCACATGTACGTGAAAATAGCATATATCTAATTCACATGCGAGTTGACACCACTAGAAACACAATTTCTTACTAGAAAATAAGGGAATCCGTAAAGGGTCTCAGAACATAAAAGATAATATGCCAAATAGAAAAGAATGGAGAAGTGTGGTACATCAGGCCAGGTCTCTGTGATGAAGTCCACAATATCATAAGCTATGTCTCCTTGAACATCAATCTGCTCCTTTTCAGTTGGACCCTGAAACCAACCGTACAGAAAATAAGACAACAAAGGGAAACAATTCACAATGGCGCGGACATATGCTGCCAAGAAAAATAACAAACCTTAACTACAGAGGCTCCAGTAGCAAACTTCTTCCCAAGTTTCTTCGAAGCATCAGTAAGTTTAACACCTGAATCACCACTCATATAATTGCGATAAGGACTTGAGAAAAGAGTGGAAAAGTAAATTAAAATACTCACCAAAATGATCTAGCCCTTTGACAGTGGTAATGCATTTACGCTTGTTACGTGTGACCTTCTCAATAACTACTTCTGGCTTCTCCTATAAAAGTCCAAAACGCCTAGATTATTACTATGCTATAGAATCAGAACAGTGAACAAAGCAAAAAAGTGAAGCAATTGATTTGCAACAAAATTTGCAACAAAATTAGGCTGAATTTTCTCACTTTCTTCTTGATCTTGCCACCAGGAAGACGTTTTACTTCTTCTTGCGGAGCAGGAGTACTGCCTGTAAAACAAGCTCTATCAATCTAACATTATAATTGCTTGCTTAATGAATACAAAATCCTTACATATCATAATATCGGCTTTACAATGGTTAACCAAAAACAAATATATACACATAAATGATATGCGTATAAAATACATAAATAAGAAAGGAATGGAGTTCACCGGAAGGAGTAGCAGTATCTCCGGCCGCTGAAGAGATAGCGGTGGATTGCAACTGGTCGGCCACTTTATCTGCTTCGTTGGAGCTTGACTCTGTATTAAGGAAGCAAAGAAAAAAATAAATAATTAAATAACCAAAAGAAAATTGAAGTAACAATAAAGACATAGGCATACGGACCGTTGATGAGATCGGGATATAGGTCAGGGGCGTTTTGGATCAACCAGGGCTTGCATTTTTTAAAATCTGGACCGAATTCACAGTACTCTGCAGGTAAACTGCACACTTGACAGTATAATACGCGAACGGGTTGGGGTTTCTCCGCCATTAGACCTCGCAGTCTGTACAACACAAAGCGTTCTCACAACGCGAGAAGAAGCTTAACTCTTATTATTATTTCTTTTATTTGAGTTACTAATATTTGGGCTAGACCAAAACCCGACGATTCAAGTCCTAAGAAGTCAGGCAAAGGTCCAATTTGCCCCTAACATTTGTTAGAAAACGTAAAAATTCTAAGGACTAAGATGACACTTACCATTATTTCTCTACCAGTTTAATTCTTAACGTTTTTAAAATGGAGCAATTTACCTCAAAAATTCTCAATCTATCAAAATAATATTACGTTCCTATTAAATTGGGCCACCTAGACATATCAAATAAGATCAATTGTCAACATGTTTATAAGTATTAATTGTCGTTTTTAAATTTTTTTATTTTTTTATTTTTTGAAAACATAAATTAATTTATTTATTTCCAAATGACTCAAAAACTTAAATCCTAAAACCTAATTTCACATAACTCTAATTGCATTTGATTTCCTTAAGGTTCATTTTTTTTCCTTAAAAGCTTCATGCTTCGTATATCTTCTTTGATTCAAGTAATTCCCTAAAATTTATTTCAAGCTATTATTAGTCGAGTATATTTGAAAGCTGATAGTATCCCCGACAAAAAATTATCTTTAAGGTTTAAAAATGACCAACAATGCTCTAACCTCTCCAATATTATCAGTTTTTGCCACAACTTGAAGCATTTAGAGCTTTCCTCCATTGAGACATTAGCATCTGATCAGAAAGGGAGCTCCAAAACTCAGCTAAAGATGTGGGTTAGCCTTCTTAGCTTTTTATGTGACCTAAAAACAAATAGGTTTCTTCAATTATTCTTGCTAACATTGTTGTAGTATTGGATTGTGATGTTGTTCATTTTTTTGGGCACATGATGCATTTTTATAACTCCTTTATTTTGACAAAAGCTTTAGTCTTTTTTTCTAGGTTTTAATAAAAGAAACAAAATCACAAAAGGAATGGAAGTGATGAAGTTTCTTTCGATCAACAGGAGGCGGAAGGGTTTAGGAGGGAAATGATTTTAAAACCTTGAGTCTTTGTGTTTTGTCTTTATCTTGGTCTATTTGTTGTTTGTGTCTCTGAAATTTTTGGAGTGGTAAATAATGTTTATGCTAATTTGTCTATGAAATTTCTGCCTCTTTTCTCTAAGCTTTTTGGATTTAAGTATTTGAAGGAAGCTATAGTCGTGTACGAAAGAGTAGAGTGTTGGTTTATACCCTACAACTAATTGATTGATTAATTTAAAAACATTCTTTATCTTATACATATTTAGATGTATAGAATAAAGTCAATGGGATAATTATATATTGCAAATAAAATTATTATGTGATTACAATTATGACATTCATATTACATTTATGTATTATCCCTGAATTTTTATAGTCATTGTTTTATTAAAACTAAACATTAATAGAGCGTAAAAAAACTAACAAACATTATATTTTCTCTTATGAAGTAGTCATTCTCATAGGCTAAACTATAGAGATACATAAATAAATATGTGGGTGCTTGTTAGAGAATAAGTTTATCGAATTGACCATATATAAGAAATCCGTTTGGAATATTACTTGTATATTTATGAAAATTCTTATTATGATGATTGTATAAGCGATCATTTGACTTGAGGTCTCCAATGTTATCTTGTATAGGAATTTTTATGTTTTTATACTACTTATGACCTATTTTAATTATAGGTAGTTCAATTGGTAGTCATTAGGCATGAACTATATAGAGGTAGTTGAGTGATCAAGATAAGATTCATCACCTTAAATTAATTAGAGAGGATGTTTAATTGTTATCGATTAGTATTGATTCGAGAATCCTTGGCCAAGGTGGAATGATATTTTGTAAATAGTTTACCCATGTTAGTCATTGAATCAATGGCTAATGGTGGAGAACTAATATAATTAGATCTCAAAATAAGTAGACATTAATTTCATACTTTATGTCTAATTAGAACAATGTATGATGAAATGATTGTATTATACGAAAAAATCATGCACAGAAAGGTTAGTCAAAATCACTTCGACATTCCTAAATATTTGGGTGGTCATGACATGTTGTCAAACGCTAATCTTGATCTATGGATATAAATCGTTTAATTAGATAATTAAAGATAAATTAAAGTAATTTAATTTATCTAATATTAAATATAATTTAGGGTTATAAATTTTATCTAATATTAAATATAATTTAGGGTTATAATTTGTATCTATTACCGATAGATGTATATTTGATCATATTTATACCTCATATTTGATGTATTTTTGTTTGATTTTTTATACTTTTATTGTATATATAGTACTTAATTTGTTCTAAGTTTTTTATATTTTATAATTGCCTTCATGAACTTAAAGGAGAAGAACTCAGATCAAAGTGCGACATAAAACAAAGATTTAAAGCAAAAAAGGGATACACGACCATGCACCAGCTTGTATAATTCTCTCAAATTGTGCAAAATCGCAAATTCTAGGTATTTTGGATATATAGGGTCGTGTATCACATTTTTTATTTTTGGAAAAGTAAGTGATAAATTCATTCAAAAAGGTGGAAATTACATAATGATTCATTTTACACCTCTAGAGGGTGGAACTAATACAAAATTATACGAACTACGATGTCAGGTAAGTCAAATAACAACACTTTCTATAAATTCAGTTTCATCTTAATATGATTGAAAATGAGTTGTTGATTAGCAGTAACCATGGTTGTCATTCTTAGCTTAAGTTAGAATTGCATCCACCCATATTCCTCGAGCTCTCCTGCCTTTCCAAAGATTTTTCTCATCCTTCATGTGTAATGCACCAATATAGCAAATCCAATTCTAAAGAACTTATGATCCTACCTGCTAGCCCATCTCAAATCATTAGCCTAAATTAAGTAATTCATCCAGCTAAGATTTCGATTTTGTAGTCTAAAGAGGTTTAGAAATGCACCTCATATTTGTTTAGTATGAAAGCACTTGAAGAATATGTGATCTAGTGTTTCATTCTCTCTATAGCATAAAGGGTAACTTGGATTAAGAATTTGAAACTTGATTCTGTCTCTGATTCCCAATCTTTGCAGTGTAACTAACAATAAGATCAAAAGAATGAGTGGTGATATACTTGATCCCCATATTAGAGTATGAAAAGGGAACTTCACTATAGGACCATGTAACACCCCGATTGTAGCATCTTACTCTCGGCAGACCCGAACCCAACATCGATGGGTGATATCCGAGTCCGTGCCCCGTGAGGGAGGAGTGCTAGAACACTCTATCAGTCAAATCTCATTAAAAAGTTTTTTTTGGAACAATGCGTACTTTTGCGAAAAATCAATAATCAATTTGGGCTCTTTTTAATCATAAACTTTTTCAATCACATACATATGATAATTGCACTCAAAAGTCAATTTCATTTATAACCCTTTCCATTTTGGAAAATTTATTACAAAATAGGTTTAATCAATAAACAAAATACAGAAATCTCAGAATACATCCTTTCATACAAAAAATTAATGAAAATAAAGATGTAGACGCAAACTGATTCTGACTTCTATCTTTTCCATTGCATGCAATAAATATACTCCCGTTTGCCTAACGGGGTATTCTTCCGATCCTGAAAAATATTTGCAAATTTTGGGTGAGTTTTGCGAACTCAATGAGTGACCATCATCGATGGCTCACCCAATCACATAACACAAAATCACATTCACAACATTTCACATTTCACATTCAATACAATTTAATCACCATATAATGCATATGCAATGCATATGAGACTCACTTTCTATTTATTACTTTTTTGTGACCGAGTGCCTAAACTGTCCCTTATCCGCTTGAGAGATACATGGCTCATTAATAACTGTCCCTTATCCGCTTGGGGGATACAGGGCTCATTATATATAGTGAGCCTTAGGCTCTTAATCATTTTTGAGCTCGAGGCTCATTTTCACTTTTCACTTTCTGAGCTTTAAGCTCTTTCCACTTTCGGTGGCTACTACGGTCACAACTGCCATTATATTTCATGCATTTATGAGATGGAATGCATCACTCACATTTGCATGATCTTATTCAATTACTTTCCCATATCATCAGACCTTAGTCCGGCATTCGACATTAAAGTTGAGAATCACACTTTCATTCATATGCAAATGCACTTTCAGAACACATTTAACAATCAATTACGTACACTTAGTTCATCAAATTCACATTCAATGAGCACTTCAATATTTCACTTATATAACACATTCATCGGACCTTCTATCCGGAAACCAACACAGTCAATCACATTCACAAAGTCATTCAGAAATCAATCAATACTACAAAGTCAAACAAAACAAACAGAAAGTCGAACAAAACAAACAGTAGAATGAGACCATCTAGGTTTACTCACAGTACGCTCCAGATTAGCATTTGCTTTCAAATTCTAGGAACACCTGAATGCGGACACTTGACATGCACAACCCATTTATGCAAGACACACATTGCACACTCATTAATAATTGCACCCGTATAAGCATTCATTTATACACAATTGTATAAATGGACTATGTACAATGCATGCTTAATGACAATCCCGGATATATGTTCTAGAACACACATTATG
>JAOQML010000196.1:11410434-11431931 GCA_027568935.1 Erythroxylum urbanii | reverse complement strand
AAGACATATGACACTCCATTTCACTTTAACACTTCTTCCTCACTAGAATTATGTCCATACCAAATGAAGTCTTTAATACTGATATCAATTTCCATTAGAACTCCTTTCTGAATAGCTAAATGTGATAACCAATAAACATGCAAATTGTTAGGAATAGAGATAGCTAATTGCACTCTACCTCCATGTGATAAGAATTTGTTGCTCCATTTAGAGATTTTCCTATTTACTTTGTCAATGAGGGGCTTGCATTTGGCTTCCTTGAGTTTATTGGTGGAGACTGGAACCCCCAAGTATGTAAGTGGTAAGTGAAGAATAGTGAGTCCCACATTTTCTATCACTCCCACTAAATCATCACAACTTTGTCTAGTTAGATAAGCAGTACTCTTGCTTAGATTGAATCTAAGACCTAACACTTCCTGAAATTTCTGAAATGTTGTTAAAGAGTGTTTCTTGAAATTTCTATAATGTTGTTAAGAGTGTTTCTTAAAATTTCTACAATGCTATTAAGAGTGTTCTAATAGATGTAGGATCATTAGCCCAAAACTTCAGTAAGTTATTAGCAAAAAAAAGTTAAGTGATTCCAAGATCACTACATTGATAATGAAACTTGAAGTTCACGTCTTCCTCTATATAAAGTTTTGTGATTCTTTGAAGCACTTCCATAGCAATAGCAAACAAATAGGAAGAAAGGGGATCACCTTGACAAATTCCTTTAGCAGCTTTGTAGAGTTAGGTAAGTTCTCCATTTATCATCACTGAAAAAGATATAGATGTAATACAGACCTGAAGCCATCTGATAAACTCAAAAGGGTATCCAAAATCATACAGAGAGTTGACTATAAAGCTCTATTCAATAGTGCCATATGCCTTCTTAAATTATATCTTAAGGGCATGACTCTTAATCTATTTATTAGACTTGTAATCTTTAAACAATTATTGGGCTAACAAGATGTTGTCACTCTTATTCTTTCCATAAATGTAAGCACCTAAACTTGGATTGATTAAGCCAGGTAAAGTGGTCTTTAACCTGTTAGCTAGGATTTTTGCAATGATCTTGTACACCACATTGCAACAAGCAATAGGTCTAAAGTCATTTAAGCCCTTAGGATTAGGAATTTTGGGAACTAAAACTAGTAAGTCTTATTCATCTCTATGAGCAACTTATCACTCTTGAAGAATTCCTGTATTACATTGATCATAGATGTTTGTAAGACATTCATTTTTCCTAAAAGAATCTTACATTAAATCCGTCTAGTCTTGGTGATTTATTAGGATAAAAGGAGAATAAAACTCTTCTTATCTCTTTATTAGTGACTTGCTTAAGCAATTCTGACTGTTGAGACTGATTAATGAAACCAAACATACTATTGAGCAGGTTTTTTAAAGAGTAAGTAGTATGGGTAGTTTCACCATTTATAGCTTTAAGGTAGCTTCTGATTGTCTCTTTCATCTCTTCTTGATCATATATCAATGTACCATTATTGTCTTCTAGAGACATAATCTTGTTTCTATTTCTTCTTCCTTAAATCACACTAAAGAACTACTTGTAACTTTTGTCTCCTTATTGGATCCACTTAATTTTAGACTTCTGCTTCAGCAGTGAAATGTAATTATCAAATGCTTGAAGATACTTCTTAAGATTTGCTTTCTCTTTCTCAATGAGTGTGGCATCTTTAGGGTTATTTGCCAACTTTTTTTAAGTGAATGATAGCTCTTCATGGCTTGTGCTTTATTTGTCTTCATGGGATCAGTTACTCCCCTTAACAGTTTGATACATTCAGAATTGATGAGTTTCAAAATTTACAAACTTTGATATGCGTTAGATCCCTGAAATCTTTTAACAAGAGCATCTATAATAATTGAATCTAGTTATGGATATTTTAATAAAGAATTGAAGAACCTGAATGGAGATCTTCTTATCATTGACCTTTTGGTGATGTGAAAATTGATAGGAGTGTCATCTGAAAAAAGTGGTTCCCCAAACATTGCATATTGATGGTTGTCTATGTGTAGATAAGACCCTGAAAATTGAGGTCCACCAATCCCAGCTGAGAGGTAAGTTCAGTTAACTCCTTTGTGTCTGCATAAGTTATACTTCTTCTCCTTATATATTCAACTAGAGACAGAAGACAATTAAAGTCTCCTACAAGCATTCAAGGAATTTTAATTCTCGATTCAATAGTGTGTAAGTCCCTCCATAAACTAGTTCTCTGAAACTCCCAATTGTGTGCATATGTGACTGTAATTGCTAGTGGAATCTTGTCTACTTTCATAATGAGTTCACAATGGATGAGTTATTCGGTTCAAAACCAACTGGATAGTCTTAGATGTGCTGGATCTAATGTAACCATGATTATGCCTTTTGGATGCTTCGAATGATTGCTTAAAGCTTGCCGTTCTGTTGGTATGAACTTCAAACCTCTTTAAAAAAACTCTTCTTTTATTTTGCTTTCCCCAAAACCAATAAAAACTAAATGATTAGCTCCTAGGTTGTCCTTTAGAGCCAATTCTTTATTAGGACAATTAAGTCCTCTCACATTCTATATTGTGTAGTTCATGAAGAGAGTTTTGGTTTGGATTTCCTTTTGGATCTCATGTTGGTCAACCCAATTACATGTCATTGATCAAGTTTTTGCTTAGTACATTATGTTTCACTGGTTGGCTCAATTATCCCTCTATTGTTAGTAGGTGAAGTGTTTTCTTCTCCATCACCTTGTTTTGGTATATCAGTCAAACATTGAATATTCTGTGTTTCTTCATTCCCACATATATTCTGAAGTATTAGTGTGTTTGTGAGAGAAGTAACTTTTAGCTACTAACTATCTTAGGGACTTGGTAAGTTTATGTAAGATGAAACTGTTAAATGATCATTCACATCCTTATTTTTGCAAACCTTGACTATTATCTTAATAGTTACATGCATACTCTAATCATCATTTTTTGCATCTGGTATGCCTCCTTGTTGTGTATTAGTGATTTTACCAGTTTCTCCAGGTTGTTTGACTTGTTGGATTTTAAGCTCCACAGTTTGGAACTCCATTAGCTATCAAGGGAGTTTTTGTATTTTGTGAGTTGACTGTGCATTTGTGTTCTTCCTCACTTTTTTTCTTAGAGATCTAGACTTTACGTTTGTCCTTCATGTGAGGCTTCCATATTTTATCTTCAATTAAATTTCCACCATTGCTATACCTTATTATTCGAATGTTTGCAGGCATACTTTTCTTGTATTTTACTTCAACACATACTCTATCATAACCCTCTCTCTCGATGTTTGCAGTGTTCTCTTCCATGGTAAAGGGAGTAACAATGTAGCTGGCCAACTAACTTAATCCTTCCAAAGACCAATACTCAATAGGAACTTTATGCATGTTAGTCCATATTGGTAAAGTTATAATCTCAGCTCTATCTAGCTTGAAACTGATTTTCCATTTTCTAAAAAATAAAGGTTTACCATGTATGTTCCAAGGTCCAAGTCCATCACCTTAGTTACCATTTCAACTAAAGAGAACCTAAAGATAAACAAGTCATCTTCTATGATAAGAGTGGTTTGGAGTCTCCATTTTTTCCATTTTACTTCTGCCCAGTGATGGACACTCGGGTATCCCATCCTTTTATCCAAGAATTATCCCACAAGATACAACTTCCATTTGGTTGCTTCCAACTGCAACACAGTTTCTGGTGGGGAGACAAGTCCCTTTGCAACACCAAGTACAAACTGTAAGCTTCCAAAAGATTTTAGATCTCCCACAACCCTACTCCAAGTTGACTTTTTTACCTTCTACTATGGAATGTGAGGAAGCGAGGATGCAAGGTTGGCAGATAGAGGACGGAAGTCTTCAATTCCTGCTAGAGGAGATGGAGACGAGGTTAAAGCCCAAGGTGTCATTTTATCATTAATGATAAACTGTCAGAATCAGGTGCTAAAGGGAATGGGTGGGTTACCGAATAAGGTAAAAAAACTCAGTTCAAACTGGACAGAAAGAAGTAGTTTGAGAGGGAGGGCAAATGTAGGAGAAGAAGACAGGGAACCAATCAGAGAGTGCAAACTCCATGGTTTGGTTCGGGTGGAGGAGTAGAGAGAAGGGTAGAGAGAAAGAGGAGAGAAGCTATAAAAGGAAGCAGAAAAATCTATCTATGTTTAGAAGGGCACTAGAATCCTAAAAATTACTATAAAAAGACATGTTCAGAGGTAAAATAAAATAGCAGATGTGCATAAACGTTTAGAGATTTTGAGAGGCTACTCAAGGGGCGATTTTAATCTAGAGAAGTGGAAAACATGAAGAAATCATTGAAAGATCCAATAGTTAATAAAACAATTGCATAATAAAAGATCAATTAGTTAAGGGTTTTAGGGGGATTCATAACCTAGACACTAATTTCTAATATCAATAAGTTTCTAAGTGATTCTTTATTTCTTTGTTGAACATTGCTACCTTTTTATTTTATTTTTTTAAGTTTTACTTTTTAATTAAAAATCAAAACCAAATTTGTAAACTAGATAATAGGACAACGGTAATTACTAATAATCTTCATCTTTGTAGGATCGACCTGTGCTTACCAATATTAGCTATATTTACTTCGTGCACTTTACGGTTAAATTCATAATTGACACATATAGAAAAACTCAATCAAGTTTTTGGCATCGTTGTTAGGGACCTTGATATTAAGAAAACCTTAGTTTTATTTCTCTAGTCATTACTTTTTTTATTTTGCTTTATTCTTGTTTTTGTTTTACATTATTTTATTCGTTAAATTTGTTTGGTTTATTTCTTTAGTTTTAGAATTAGACTTCTGGTGAATTTATGACCCACAGTATCTCTAAGAGCTTAATAGACGTTGATCCTGAAGCAGAGAGAACAACGCGAAGGAATCTTCATAGGATTAATCTGCAAGAGTTTGAACTAAATCGTAGGATAGAAGGCTTGGAAGGCCACGTGGATACAAAAGAATCTTACAACATGATGGACCAACCATATACGATGTTTTACTACACTAGGCCAGATCTAACTGGTGCATAATCCAATATAATGAGACCGACTGTTCATATGAACAACTTTGAGATTAAGTTGAGCATCATCCAGATGGTGCAACAATAAGTCCAGTTTGATGGACTTCAGGATAAAGACCCTAACGTGCATATCTCTAACTTTTAAGAGATCTACGATATGTTCAAGATCATTGGATCAAATGATGACGACATTAGATTGCTTCTATTTCCATTCTTCCTAAGAGGAAAGGCTAAATAGTGGCCACATTCCAAGCCAAGTTCGTCACTTACTACATAGGATTAAGTGGAAAAAATTTTTCACTGAAGTACTTTCCCCCTGTAAACATTGCAGAGTTAAGGAATAACATCTCATCATACTCCCAAACTGAGAATGAATCACTGTACGACACATGGGAGAGATTCAAAAAGATGCTCAAGCGAGGCCCTCATTATGGACTACCACTATGGATGCAAATCCAAACCTTTTATAATGTGCTAAGTTAAAGTACATGACATTCAATTGATTCAGCAGTTGGAGGGACACTGAATAATAAAACACCTGAATCGGCCCAAGAGTTGATAGAAAACATGGTCATAAACTACCAGTAGTGCTCAATTAGAGCACGACCTAATAGGCCAGAAGGAGTTTATGAGGTAAATGCGATGGCGCACTTGACAAGACAAGTGGATGCCCTGAGCAAGAAGATAGATAGATTGACTATGGCTCTATAAGGAAGGGTGATGTAGTGTGAAGCATGCAAGATAGATCATAAAGGCCAAGAATGTCAATCATTTCAGCCTAAACACATAGATTATTTAGGGAATGCTTCAAGACCCTAAAACAATCCTTATAGTAATACATACAATCTTGGATATAGGAACCACCCCAACTTTTCATAAGGTAATCAAAGACAATAAAAAAACAATCCTCTGCCTAGATTCCCAAAACAAGCATCACAACTAAATAAGTCTGGTATGGATGAGCTGATTTTGGAATTCATTCAAGAATCAAGGACAAAACATTAGTAAATAGACCCATCCATATGCAATTTAGAGGTTCAAATTGGCCAACTGGAAAAGTAGTGGTGGAGAGACCAAAGGGTAGTTTGCCACGCATAACTGAAACAAATCCTAAGGAAAGAATAATGGCAATCACCTAGATTATTAAGAAAAAGCTCCGAGAAGAAGAGAATAAAGTGACTACTAAAAGTCACTCGAAAGTTGAATGCGGATTTTATTTGAAGATAGTTAAAGAGTATCAACCTATCATTCTATACCCTATGAGAACAAAGAGAAATTTATTAGAAACAAAGTTAGATAAGGTCCTTAATCTTTAGAACAATTAAAGAATGAGTTTCCTTCTATTGAATCTCTTGTGCAGAGACCAAAAGTATAGAAACGTTGAAAGAGCCATCATTAAACAAGAAGGACTCAAAGAAGTTGGAGACGAATGTGTTGAGTTGAGAGCATGCTAACAAAAAGATCAAACTACTGGAGAAATATACCAACCTAAGGAATTTCTATATCCTTTATACTATATGTAGTTTAAAAGTAAAGAATTTAGCTGAATTAGGGGCCGACATTAATATGATGTCTTATACTTTATTTGAAAAAATGGGAATAGGAGAGCTTGAACCGACTAGGATATGTGTTCAAATGTTGGATATAATATTAAAATGTCCTAGGGGAATCATAGAGGATGTACTTGTTAAGGTTGATAAGTTCACACTCCCAACTGACTTTATAATTATGGATATAGAAGAGGATTTGGAAATACCTTTGGCCCTAAGGCGAACATTCTTTGCATCTACCAATAAATGTTGACGAAGGCAAGTTAACTCTGACAGTGGGGGATGAAGAGGTTACATTTAGACTCTCTGATGTCAAAAGTAATTCTCCTAAATTTCTAGATGCTATCAATTCTAACAAGTCATGTCAAGATGTTTTGCAGGACTTTACATGTAAGGATCCACCAAAACTGTTACAAATTCAAAGAAATAAACCAAAGGAGAAGAGTGGTGAAAAGTGTCAAAAGGTAGCCCACCTATAGGTCATGAAATCTTCGTTAAGGCTACAGTAACACAATTTCTATAAGCCACCATGAGCGAAAAAGGGTACATCAAGCTAACGACAGTAAAGAGACACTGCATAGGAGGCAACTAATAATTTAGTTTTAGTTTTAGTTTTATTTCCATTTCAATATTACTTTGTTTTTGCTTTCATGTTAGTATATGTTTTAATTAATTGAATTTTGTTTGAAGCATTTTAGGATAGAAAAAATTAAGCGTATTTGGGAAAAATTGTGCATAATTGTGACTTTAGGCGAATGTATGTTATAGGTCATATTGATAAAGTGCAAAATTTTCATGATTGAGCATTAAGTTTAAAGTTGCACATGTTCAAAGAGCGTTACATGCTTTTGGGGCACACTGGTGTAGCTTTACATGCTTTGTTACAAACCCGTGTACCAAAACACATAAACTCGCTAAAAGCTAAAAATTAGTGAAATATTGTGTGTATCAAACTGTGTACTCTTATGACATACCTTAAAAAGCCCTAACTTCTCAAAATTTTCACTCTTTCTTTTCCCTCTCTCACTGTCGTGGTCACCTTTGCTTTCTCCAACCCTAATTTTTGTATGTTCTTGCAATCTATCGACACCCAAGTAAGTAATCTTATCAATTTCAATTGTTTATGTATGTTCAATTAGGTGTTTTGGGTTATTTAACTTAATTATACGTGAAATTTCTTAAATTGAGAGTTTGGAGATTTATGCAATTTTTTGTGATTTCTTGTCTAATTATAGTTTGATATTTCATTAATTGCATTACCCAATTGATTTTACAAGTTAATTTGACAAATTGCATGAAATTTGAGTAAAAATTCTACTTAATTTGCTTAAACTTGTGATTCTTACTCATTACGTGTTTAATTGTGATTTTTTTTGTGTCTAATTAGGTTAATTAGATATTTTTGAAGTTAATTAAGAGTGAGTTTATGTTTAATTGCATGGATTTAGTGTTTAATTTTGTCAATTTTCTGTAATTGGTAAATTAGGAATTTCAATTTCAATTTTAAGGTTAGAATTGTAATTTAACAATTAAGATAGTTTAATTTGTTAATTTCACAATTTGTAATTTTATTTCTGATATTAATTAGTTTGATAAGTGAAATTAAATTTGTTTAATTGGTTATTTCTTTATTTGTGTTAGTTTATTAATTTTTTGTTGTTTATTTTTTCATAGTTAGATTCTTTTCACAATTAATAAGTTAATGACCATAATCAAATTTAAGTGCGGGGAAGAGCATATTTTTCGTAATCTATATGCCAATTTTCTCACACTTATTTAAATTTGCAGGTAAGATGACAAGATCACAACATGAAAATGAAACTTCAAGAAAGAGGCAAAGAGGCGAATCCTCTACTACTTTTAGCCCCCAGAGAGGTCAACCATGCTATTGTTCAATGTCAGGGCCTAGAAGGAATAGTATCAACAAATGAAGGGTCAGAAATTTAGTGCAAACAAATATTTCGACTGGGAGGCATTGGAGTAGGTTGGCTTAGCCCAACAAGTTAGAGAGCTTGTGAATACAGACATACGGTCCTGATTCTTTCAAATCATGGAACCTTCCTATAAAAAGTTTACCTTAGAGGTCCTCTCCACATTCTCCATGGAGAAGGGAGCTACGATAGGGATCGCCCAAATTCGGTCCAGTTTCAGTTAATAGGGGAGATGCATTAGATGAGCTATATAGAGTTCTCTATCACCAATTGTCTCTATGACCTGGAGTACGTAGGGGCACTAGAGTACCTAGCATTGTGGACTGATCTTTCGTATGGTTTGTTTCCAGGACACTTATAAAGTAAGATCAGCACTGAGGATGACTACAATCTGAGCAATTCAAAGGCTTCAACTTTACACAGTCCAACACTCAGATACATTCATTATATTTTGAGCCATACTTTAAGTTGTCGAGGATATAGCTGGAGAGTCGTCGAAACATAGACGTTTGTTTTCTTTGGAGTATGAGTGAGCGAACGCTTATTCACCTTTGACATGAACTTGTCTAATTTATCTGGCGTCAGAGTAAAGACAAAAAGGTCGACACAATATGTGTTGGACCTTACATGATCGAACTAGTGCAACGAATGGGTGTATTCGATCAGTTATCACTGATGCGAGAGAAGATAACCATGGTAGCGCTCAACATAGCAGTGATGCAACATACGCATATGATACGTCAACATTGGGGTCATATGGGAAACATTTACAGGCTTATTAGGGAGCCCGAAGAGCCAACACTAGAGAGTGGAGATAGAGTAGAGCAACCTATAGTAGTACAACAGCAACCGCCACCACTAGAACTAGATGACGCATTACTAGACGAGGAGATTTTCAGAGTTCCCTGAGATAGGTTGCATAATCTGACTCGGTTGATGATAGCTTTATTGGAGAAATAGGTGGGTTGACTTATGGGAACTCAACGAACACTTCAACTTCAAAAGGGCTAGCTTCTGAAGCGGGTAGGACAATTGGAGACCTTGGGTGTGCAGTTAGGCAAGCTGTTGTCTACAACTGGATGGATGGGAGAACTGATGCTCTTAATGGCAAGCCGACTAGGCATTTCCAGCCCTTATCATTTGGCGAGGGCACTTCCTCTGTAACTCCTCCACCTAAACAGGATCATCACCATAGAAACCTTATTTGTCAAACCAGCCATGATTATAGGAAATGGGAGATGCTTAGTTTTGTATATTCTTTCCTTTTCTTTATTTTTTGTATTTATTTGTTATTTTCTTTCCATTAGTTATTTTATTCTCTAACACTATCGTTAATGATGTTTTTATTTCTTAATTATTATGTGTTATTTTTATTTTTATTTTTATTTTTTTGTTTCCTTGTATCCTTTTTTCTTATATTTTGCAAGGGAGTAATCTTAAATTGAATAGATCAAAATTCAGAGAAATCATCACATTCAGGAAAGCATCACTAACCCCCCTCACTTATTATATATTTTTATATGGTGTACATTGGGTATAATGTACAACTTTAAGTGTTTGGAAGGAGTTAATGAATTTTAATGTTTTATTAAGCTTATTATAATCTTGGTTATAAAATTTTATAAACTGATATTTTAACTTAATTGAAATATGTCCATCAATATTGTATTTCATCATTGAATATTGATTGAATTAATATGAAAAATAATGATAATTAGAATAAAATTATTTTTTAAGTTATATTTTTATTATTCATTGATATAATCAATTTGAATGAAATTGCATATTATTTACACGTATATGCCCATCTTTTTTGTAAGCTTTTGAGCCTAAAAACAAAATTTTAAAATTTTTAAGCTCTTTTTATTCTTTCATGTGTGTTATCATATATAGTAGAATGATTCTACAATTTGCTTTAATTATACATATTGAGATCATATTTGTTAAATTAGAATAATTGAAGTGATAAAGGCATTTAGATTCAACAATTTGTGCTAACCTATTTATTTGATTATCACCTTACCTAAAATTTATCCTTTACGAATAAACAAGTTGAGTATTAGCCTTTTTCATTGATTAAACCCACATATTAACCTTTATCCTGTTTTTATTTGAAGCCTTTTTAATTATTTTGAAACCTGAAGGTTATTGACATTATGTGTTTGTTTGAAACCCACATTATGGTTCATTATTTCTTTAATTATGGTACTGAATGCTCGAAATTATGTTTTGATAAAAAAAGAGCATAAAAAAGTGAATAAGTATAAACTATCAATAGAGTTGCAATAAAAGGGCCTGTGTATTTATAACCAAGTTTCTTGAGATCTCTTTTAGTAAATTTCCTTCAATTTAGCCCTTTTATTATCCCAATCATACCTTATATAAGCCCCATTACAACCTTTATAAAGACCTTTTGATTTTTTTCTAGTTTATAAATAAATGGTGAAGATGTGATAATACTGTAAACCTATGGTAAGAGTTCTACTATGCATTAATTGAGAGTTTTAATACGTTTCACCCTAAACACTTAAGTGTATTAAGTGAAATCTTAGTGAGGGTGTAAAGGATTATGCTTTTGATTTCAATGGGATTATTGATGTGATTATTATTAATATTGTTGAGGAAGTTAATTTTAGGATAATTTGATTCTAATTATATGTTAATTTGATTTAATATGACACGATGATTTATAGTACAAATGGACAGGTTATTAATAAATGATTGATGTTGTAAAATCTACAATTTAAATTATAGTTTGCTTGAGGATAAGTAAAAGTTTAAGTATAGGTGTAAGGCCTCAAATTGTACCCTAGACAAAATGTTACATGTTCATGTAAGTACATGAATGATAGGTTTTAAAATTGTGATATGATTAAGAATTCCATATGACTTAATTATGTTTTTAATGCATCATACTTGGAGAATTGGAATTAAATTGTCATCATAGAGACTTAAGGTATTAATATTGAGCCCGGGTTCCCAGAAAATATGTCATGGATACTTTACATAAGGTTTGGGTGAAGATTTAGTGAAAGGAAGGCTTAAAAGTACTTAAAACTCAAGGTTAAAGTGATTTTTGCAAGACCAGTGTGTCACCCTCAAGCACAAGCATGAGGGTGACATCTAAAGGATGACAAGTTTGTCACCCTCATGTGACACTCAAACTTGTAAGTGCCATATCTTTTGATTCTGATGTCTACAAATTACAAACTTTATACCGTTAGAAAGCTAAGAGGATAAGCTACAACTTTTATTAGACAACTTTGTCAAATTCAGCCTAAATCAATACAGTTATTGATGGTTTATATATGGACTAATTTCTTGCTGACAAATGGCAGCATGTTGTATAGATGAGTGGCAGCTCCTAAATGGGACAAGTGGAGAACATGTATGAAGCCACATGCTATTACCATTTTGTGACACCTAGTATTGGAGGAGACAAGGTTCTGCTGAAGTTTTCTGTATTGGTAAATTTTCTTTCTCTCACCACCGAACTCTCTCTCTCTCACACACCTCCTGGAAATTTTTGCATGCTTTTTGGATCATCATCTTCACTTGACATACGTTCATGCTACTACATTAAGGAAGCCAGATCCTGCCACTTTTTATGTTGTTGTCCTCTTGGTCTGATATTTGCTTGAAAGGCTAGAGTGGCTTGCTCATTGAAGTAGGAAATTGTGTTAAAGAAGGTATAGGAATACTAATCTTGATTGCATGTTATCATATGAATTATTTTGATGCTTTATTGGATAAAATATGTATGGATTTGTTGATGAGTTGAGGCCTGGACATGAAATTGATGTGTAAATGAGGCATGACTAAGGTGGAATTGTGGTGAAAAGGATGAATGTTAGATTAAGGGTGTTACTGTAGGGATGTTTAATAGATGCTATTTGATCATATTTATACCCCATATTTAATGTATTTTTGCTTTATTTTTTATATTTTATTGTATATTTGGTACTTAATTTGCTATAAGTGTTTTTATAGGATATAATTGTCTTCAAGAACTTAAAGAAAAAGAATTCAGATATAAATGTGACATAAAACGAAGATTTAAAGCAAAGAAGAGATACGCAGCCATTCATTAGCTCATGTAATTCTCTGAAGCCATGTAAAATCATGAATTCTAGGTATTTTAGGTTATACATGGTCTAGTACATTGTCGTGTATCAGACTATATATCACCCAGAACCCTAAAAATTATTATAGAAAGACATATTCACTATTCAAAGGCAAAATGGAAGAGCCAACATGCAGAGACATTCAGAGAATTTGAAAGTCAACTCAAGGGGCAATTTGATCCAGAGAAGTGGAAAACATAAAGAAATCATCAAAAGACCTAAAACAATACAAGCTCAAACATCTACCTTGCAAAGAATATTCGATAAGAGGTAAAAGGGAGATCTAAAATTATGAACCTTTAGTTTTCTATTCATTTTTCCTTCTATTTATGCTTGATTTTGTTTTCTATCATGTGTAACTAAATTTCTTTAGTGTCTAGGTAAACTGAACCCTAAATTTATGCCATAACATATTTTGATTCTTTTATTTAATGTAATTATTTTTATTGATCTTTTATGATTCAATTACATGTTTAATATATGTTCTAATATATTCAAAATATTAGTTCATCATTTGATTTCATAATATAGAGATTAAGAAATCCTTGTATGAATAGATTCACTATAATTGAAAAGAGTTGATTGTAACTCTAGAGATAGGATGACATTACGTGTTTGTTTGAAACTTGAAAATTTTTGAAAGGTCTATTATTTCTTTAATTATGGTACTGAATGCTCGAAATTATGTTTTGATAAAGAAAAGAGCATAAGAAACAAAGTGAATAAGTATAAAGTATCAATAGAGTTGAAATAAAAGGCCTATATATTTATAACCAAGTTTCTTGAAATCTCTTTTAGTAAATCTCCTTCAATTTAACCCTTTTATTATCCCAATCATACCTTACATAAGCCCCATTATAACCTTAATAAAGACCTATTGACTTTTGTTTTTAGTTTATACATAAGTGGTGGAGATGTGATAGTATTGCAAGCCTATTGTAGTATCTCGTCTCTCAAATTGTTGAAAGATTTAAAGTGTTAGACTAATGAGTCATATAAGTGGCAGCATATAGAATGAAATTGGTACAATTATGACATGATTTTTATAACTGTATCCAAATGTATAATATTAGCATACACATATTAATTGTGAATTAGATAAATTGCACTCAATTGATATATTCTAGGGTATGAAACTAAGATGAAGGTGATAAATGACTGAGCATAATAAATGAGATATGAATGTATATTTCTAATATCTTGTACTTTGATTTACCAATTACCAGAATTGATGGATTTTAATTAGTAAATTGGAAGTAATTATTACGAATGGGAGAATTATGAATTAATGTGTATTTTTAGACTAGGAAAAATGTCAAGTGGCAAGACAATTGACAAATGACAGTAGAAATAATTGACCCATGGTAATATAAATATTGACTTATGGTATTAGGATTTATTGACAAGTAGCATAGAAAATTGTGTGACAATTAGTATAAAATTGGGAGACAAATGGACTTGTTATTAAGAGATATGTAGTAGTATTAGTAAAAAGCATTAGCATTAATTATTTATATGGTAAGTGTCATGACACTCACCAAGCCTTTACTTACAATGCCTTTAACTCTCACGTTACACATAATTAAAAGACAACCATCTTTATCTTCATTTGTCTTTCATTTGGTTAAATGCTCTCATCTTCTTCATCTCTTCTTCTCTCATACACGATATTCTCATAACCCAACCATCAACATTGAGCCTTGTTCTCATCCTCCACTTTACCACTCCAAGACCCTTTTTGTATTCATCATCTTGTTACTAAAAGACCTAACCTATTTCTCCTTGAAAGATGATAATCATATGGTATGGGAAAGCTAGGTTAACCCACGTTTTGAAGAGGCTTGGAGTTAAAGAAGTAAGCAAGATATGGTTCTTTACGGTTTGTCTAAATAGAAACGTGTATGGTGATGATTTTGAGATAGATGGATCATGAAAATGGTGGTTAAAGAGTACTATACGTTGATGAAGAAATGAATATGTTTGATGTTCTATTTTTGTATAAATGATGAACAATAGTTTATGAATTGTTTTATGGATGATATTGAGATGAAATTGAGGTTAAAAAATGAATAGGAATAAAGTAGAAATGATGAACTATGCATAAGATGTGTTGGATGTATTATGAAAGAGTTAAAATCCAGAAAAGTGAAGGAAAAAGGGGTAGTCCATGATCGTGGCACTCATCCCATGACCATGGAAAGATGCATAAGCTTCTATCACGATCGTGTGAAGGTACCCCACGATCATGGGCAAGGTCTGGAAATAGTAATTTTAGTTTTGTACAATTGCTGAACCAACTAATGATAAGGTACTTTACTATGGTAAATTTAAACTTGAATGAGGCTTTAAATGAACCTAGTTGATCATGAATTAGTTGGATAAAGTGTTTGATATGTTTAGGTTGTTAATTGAGGTTGTAAATAAGGAATGAATGGTTAATATCAATGAAACAAAATCTGAAAACTTATGAGTGTTATGAAAATGAAAGTGTTCTTTAGAAGGCTAAAGTGATTCAAAGGAGATGAATAATGTGAATTAAGTATGAATGAATGAGAATTGAATATTATGTGATTGTTATAATGCTAGAAAAAGGATTGAAAACTATGTGATTGATGAATGTATGAATTATGGAATTAGAGTAATCAAGTGTAGTTGAGGTATTAGCCTAAGTGTAAACTAGCTAAATCCAAGTGACAATGATAGAATGATCAAGACTTGTTATTTAAGGATACATACCTGGAAATAGTCATTTGAGTATGCATTATACATGACACATATATATATGTGTATGATTGAATACTTATGTGATTGATCAAATTAGTAATGTGTATACAATATGTATATTGCTTGATGATAGATACACAAGATTAAGCATCATCGTCCAAACATTCCGGATCATGAAGGCAATGGCTTATCTAGAGCATACTGTGAGTAACCTAGATGTTTCTCACTATGATTGATTTGCTTCTGCTTAAATTGCAATTATTGAACTGAAATTGATATGATTGATAATTCCGGACAATAATAGTCCAAGGAGTTTGATAAATGTGCATGTACTGGAGTGTTCTGATTGTATGTGAATCTGACAGAAATAAGTATTTTAAACAAAAATTGTTTAATGCCTAACTTATGTCCGATGAAAAGTGAAAAGTGAAAAGTGAATGTGCATATTGACTATTGATTATATGTGAATCCATGCATCTCATTATATGAAATGCATGATCAAGAAAAGGAAGTTGTAACTAGAGTGGTCAATGAAAAAGAGCTTAAAACTCATAAACGTGTATAAAGAGCCACAAGCTCACTATTAAAATGAGCATGATATCTCCAAAAGATATGGGACAGTTATCAATGAGCCCGGTATCCACAATGGATACGGGACAGCTAAAAAAGCGCTCGGTCACAACAAAGTAACAATGAAAGTGAGTCACATGTGCATTTGCATATATAATTTGACATGTATGAAATGAATGATTGAATTAAGTTGTTTAAACTGTTTTGAAACTGCAATGTGAAATGTTATTATGCAATAATTGATTATATGATTTGTCTGTAAATTGAAATGTGAAATGTCACTGTGTTTGATATGAGTGAGCACATCGATGATAGTTCGCTCACTGAATTCGCAAAACTCATCAAAATTGCAATGTGACTTTTCAGGTTCTGAGGAGATCTAGTTAGACTAATTGGAGTATAGCCACTGCAATCGAACATAAGTTAATGGTCGGGATCAGTTTGTACCTGCATATGTCTTCAGTTTTTTTATTAAGAATTGTATTCTGCAACTATTGTAAAATGTATATGTGAATTGCAAAGTGTAATAACATTTGTGACTGGAGATGTTTGTAAATGAAATGAGCTAAAGAGAGCATTGGTTGAAATAAAAAATATGTTTGTTGCTTGAAAAATTTACAACGAGTTGATTGATCGTCTTAATGCACCATCCTCGTATAGTATGTTCTCGAATAATCGTCAATACATTCAAGCATATGCTCTATGAGAGTGGTGGGTTACACCTATGGTAAGAGTTTTACTATGCATTGATTGGGAGTTTTGATGGGTCTCACATAAAGAAATCATCCAAAGATCTAAAAGAATACAAGATCAAACATTTACCTTGTAAAGAATATTCGATATGAGGTAAAAGGAAGATCTAAAATTATGAACCTTTAGTTTTCTATTCGTTTTTCCTTCTGTTTATGTTTGATTTCGTTTTCTATCATGTGTAACTAAATTTCTTTAGTGTCTAAGTAAAATGATCCTTATGTTTATGCCATAACATATTTTGATTCTTTTATTTAATGTAATTATTTTAATTGATCTATTATGATTCAATTAGATGTTTAATATATGTTATAATAGATTCAGAATATTAGTTCATAATTTGATTTCATAATATAGAGATCGAAAAATCCTTGTATGAAAGATCTATCGTAATTGAAAGCAGTTGATTGTAATCCTAAAGTTAGGATGACATAAATCCTCCGAATTAGGGTTAAACCTAATAAAGGAATTCACAATTCAGTAAAGCAATCATTTAAACTTTAACCTGAGTAATTCAGTTGATAACCTTAGGATTAGTTATTATTAGACTCAAGAGAACTATTAGTATGTCATAGGAATTTTCAATGTTCAATAGTCAATAAAATAATCATATAATAACAAATCGACTAATTAAGGGTTTTTAGGGGGATTCGTAACCTAGACACCAATTTCTGATA
The DNA here is from genome assembly GCA_027568935.1 of Erythroxylum urbanii. Classification (NCBI taxonomy): domain Eukaryota; kingdom Viridiplantae; phylum Streptophyta; class Magnoliopsida; order Malpighiales; family Erythroxylaceae; genus Erythroxylum; species Erythroxylum urbanii. The sequence goes on along the minus strand of JAOQML010000196.1, from coordinate 11,414,597 downwards.
TCAATAAGTTTTTAAGTGATTTTTTATTTCTCTGTTCAACATTGTTGCCTATTTTATTTTACTTGTTTCCCTATTTTATTTTTAGAATTTGACCTAGGGTATCAGAAATATTTTGATTTAAATCACGCCTTTTTTTAAATTTTTCTCTTTTTTAAAAAAATCAAAACCAAATTGGTATACTAGATAATAAGACAACAGTAATTATTAATAATCATCGCCTTCGTGGGATCGACTCGTACTTATCGGTACTAGCTACAGCTACGTCGTTCACTTGTGGTTAATCTATAATTGACACACATCGAAAAAGTCAATGAGTTGCTAACATATTTGGGAATAAGTCGAAGAGAGCAAAGACCTTTTAATCAAGTTAGACTTGAATGTAAAGTTTGAGAAGTTTTATAATTAAATATGAAATATTGAATAAATAAGAATCAATATGAGATATTAAATTTTATTTTAGCATAATTGATATTTAATTAAAATTATTTGTAATTCTAGTTAAAGTTTGATTCAAATTAGAATTTAATTTTAATTACATTATTGAAATGTCCAAAACTTATTATAAATAGGCTTAAGTTAAAACTTATTATAAATAGGCTTAAGTTTTAATGAAGTTAGCACTTCTTGCTTATCCTCTCTGTAAGAGTTACAGAGTTCTCTCAACTTATTATGTGGATATCATTAAAGGTTGAACACTTGGGCGGCTACGATTTTTGAGATAGACTGACTTTGGAAACGATTCGAGGGATATGACAAGAAAATGATTAAGCTTCAGAGTAAGGTACGAATTAAGATTCAAATTTAATTATAATTTATGTTGATCATTTTATAGAATTAAAGTGATCTTGATTTTCAAAAAATCAAAATACAAAAAGTTTTATAATTATTCTATAACAGTTGGGATCAGATCCCATCCTAATTTTCTAAAATAAAGTCCTTAAAAAAGGTAAAAGAGGTTGGTCTTTGATCATTGACCATCATCTTTCACAAAATTACTAGGAATAAGGCTGAAAATTTGCTCATGAACCTTCCCAATTTGCTAGCAGGCAATTTTCAAGGCCCACGTGGTTTCATAGCACAAAAGGAGTCAGTATGAGTATATAACTAATTTGCTTGAATCAAAGAAGAAGAAAAAGAAGATAAGGTTTAAATTTTTTAAAAATAATTAATTAATTTAAAATCTAAAATTAATATTTATATACCTTATATGGCATGGCTAAGAGGTCTGACTTAATACGAGCGTAACATTTATTTGACAGAATGAATATTTTTGAAGTAAACTGTTTCAGTTTAAAAACATTGAAGGGTAAACTGGTATCAAAAAATGATCATCTTAGACATTTTGTCTAATGTTAATTGGCAAGTTGGATCTTTTGTCCAGAAGTTAGTGTAGTTGTGTTTAGTAAATGATAAATCTTTTTTATCGTTTGGTCTTTGGCAAAAAATTACACTTTTGATCGGGGAGTTTCAGACTCTGAAACCTTACATCCTCGTATAAAGTAAAGGGTGTCACTATTTATTAACGGAAACCTAGCCGAGAATTTGTAATTTCGTTTCCGAGATTTAAATGGTACGTTTGATAAATATTAAAGCCTTTTATGTTATAATATAAATTAAAATTTTCTGTAAATATTAAAAATCAAAATGTAATTTTTTATTTTCCTAATTTGAGTTTTAATTAAAATACTATTATTTTTCACTTTCTTGTCTATCTCTTCAATGAATTACGGTCTTTTAATTTTTATTTGAAAACCTAAAAATTCATTATTTAAAACTCGTGAAGACCCACCTTCTTTCTAGTTCAATTATGTTTGTCCTAACCCAATTACTCACTTAACATGATTTTTCTTTTCTTTTATTTCTATTAAAACAACTAAAATCTTATCGAACTTACTTTTTGATTTATATGTTAATTATAGCAAATCTTAAGGTATGATCAATATATTAGGAAAATCTACCTAAGAATTACGTTTAATAAAATCTTGATATGTATATTAGTTTATTGCTATCTATCTCATTATCAACCATCTAATCAGTTTGAATAATTTAAATAAAAAATTATCATCATTAATACTATTCAATCAAATTCATAATGTCACATTATATATATATATAGTGGTAATTTAGGAGATTTACAATAAATTCAGATAAAAGGTTGTTAATCTTAAAATTATCAGCTTTCACTTATTAGTTGATTTTTACATTAAAATTTCAAGTCAAATAAAATAGTCAAACACCCCCGACATATTAATAACACATTAGAAACGCCTTTCAATAACTTACGCGATGGAATAAGGAAGTTTTCGGTCACATCTTCCACAAGAAGCGGAGATTACAAGCCCGGTTGGCGGGCATTCAGCGGGCTATGTCCCAAGCAGAGACAGAATCTCTCCTAGCTCTGGAGGACAAGCTTAGTGCAGACCTAGTGCAGGTGCTGTGTGAGGATGAGTTCTACTGGCACTAGCAGGCCCGGTGCGCCTGGTTAGCTTAAGGGGACCGTAACACTAAATACTACCATACGGTGACCGCTGCGAAACGGAAGAAACGATGGGTGGGACGCCTATTGGATAACAATGGCACAGTGATTTCTGATCCAGGGCCGTTGCGAGACATGGTACGCCAATACTTTGAAGGTTTGTACACCAATCCGGAGCATAACTGTCAGCGGTTACCCCATACCGGAGCCTTTCCTTTGCTTCCCCAGGCCCATCTCACGACGCTTGCTGGCCCCATCCACGCAGAGAAAATCAAGATGGCAGTTTTTGGAATGCCCCCAAACAAAGCTCCAGGGAGTGATGGATTTCTTGCGTCTTTTTATCAAACTCAATGGGATACCGTCAGGCCAGCAGTGGTGACCTTTATCCAACAAGTTTTCGACACGAACGATGGGAACAGGAATTGAATCGTACGATCTTGGTTTTAATTCCGAAAATCCCATCCCTGCAATATGTTACCCAGTTTCGTCCTATTAGCCTCTGTTCGGTGCTGTATAAGATCATCTCTAAAGTTCTTGTGAACAGAATGAAGACCTCCCTTGATCATTTAGTAGCCCCTACCTAATGTAGCTTCATCCCTGGACGGTGCATAACGGACAATATCATCATAATACAGAAGGTCATACATTCTCTTAAGCTGAAGTCGGGTAAGACTGGTTATTTTACCCTCAAGGTGGACTTGGAAAAAGCCTACGATCGGCTCAGCTGGGATTTTATAACGGAGACACTTCGGGAAATAGATCTACAATTAGGGTTTGCGAGTATCATCATGAAGTGCGTGACTGCAGTATCTATACAAGTCGCTTGGAACAGTCAATTGTCGGACGCATTCAACCCTACACGGGGTCTTCGCGAAGGAGGTCCCCTCTCACCTTATCTTTTTGTTCTTTTTCTAGAACGCTAGGCCACCTTATTATGCATTACTTGTGTTCAGGCCAGTGGAAGCCGCTCAAATTGAGTCCCCGGGGGCCTCCCCTCTTACATCTTTTCTTCGCTGACGACCTTGTGTTATTTGGCGTAGCAACTGACAACCAGATCCAGGTAGTATCCCGTATTTTAGCCAGGTTTTGCCAGGCATCCAGGCTCAAAGTAAGCACTACCAAAACCTGAATTTGTTTCTCCAAGAATGTTTCCAGGGAGACCGTGCATCGGCTCAGTCAGAAATTGTTGGGCCCCGATTCTTTTTCTTACTAAATAAGCATATGTTCAGTTTATTTTTGAGGTTGAGTTTGATTAATTTGTTTTGGTTAGGATTTAATTAGAATGTTTATGGGTGGAAGAGTTTATTCCTTAGATTGATGGATGTTTCCATGATTGCTGCTCCATTGACCAAGTTATTAAAAAAGAATCAGAAGTTTGTCTAGAGTGAGGAATGTCAGAAAAGCTTTAAGGAGCTCAAGCATAGATTGACTAGTGCTCCAGTTTTGGCTTTGCCCACAGGAAAGGGAAGTTATACAGTGTATAGTGATGCTTCAAGAAAGGGGTTGGCTTGTGTACTGATGCAGGGGGATAAGGTAATAGCATATGCCTCACGGTAGCTAATGTAACAGCCCAGAACACCCGCTTGCAGATATTGTCCGCTTTGGGCTTGGCCCGCACGGTTTTGTTCTTCCAGGCTCACCCCAAACTGGAAAACGCGTCTACAAGGGAGAGGTAACCACACCCTTA
>JAOQML010000196.1:11356153-11366422 GCA_027568935.1 Erythroxylum urbanii | reverse complement strand
ATTTAACCTAACCTTATTAATAAATTTTATTAGATTAATGTTTATATAAACTTAATAAAAATTTATTTAAAAAATTTTAATATCACATGTTATTTTTAAATAAAATTTAAAAAATAAAAGACGAAAATGTTAAAATGTCTTGGCATAGTAGATCTTAAGAAAAAATAATATATGTGCATAAAAGTGATGGAGATCTTAAACGGGTGGTCTCTATAAATTCACTGTTGAGTTGGAGTGGTCCACCGTAAAGCTTCTTGTGAGGTAGCGTCTAGTGGCTTGTCTGTGATGTTAAGAACATTCTTGGTTGTAATAAGTCAATAAGCCAAACATAATACTCAACTTTGACAAAGTTCTTTCAACTTGATAGCATTATCCTCTGATTTCAAGTCCTCAAGTCCGAGTATAACAAAATCAAGTAGAAGAAAGTGTACTCTTTTTGCTTGTAGGGAATACAAAATCAAGGTTTTTAAGACAATAACAGAAACTTTTTAATAAATTATATTGGACCATGTGAAACAGAACGTGGACATATTCGTTACCACCTACTTTTAACCTGCTTTTGATTTTCCTTGATAAATTTGGTAAAGCCTCAGCTATAAATGGATTAAGCAATAATTTGCTAACCAGTTGGTAGTTGTTTTGAACATAGTATAATTAATATTAGTCACATGATGCATAGTAAACACACAACCTCACCACCGTCTTCATTATTACGGTTGGTGTCTGATTTTTCTTTTTTCCTCTCCGATCCGATCAGGTTGGCTGGACGATTGTACGTGTCTCTTTTACATTTACATAAAAGGATTTACAGATTCCTAATGTTACATTAGTTAGGTGAGAAAAGAGTTAGCAATTGAGGACCCGCCGTCTAACCTTCAAAATTGTCATAATGTTACGTGGGATTCAACCGTTTGGCTGATTATTTCAGGACTAATGCCACTTAAAGATGCCCACTAAGTCCTAATAATTTGGTTCGAGTAAGACCAAATTGCACCATATATATTGACTCTAAAGTGGAGTCGTCTTTCTCTTCCACATTAGAACTCCAAACTCAAAAAAATCCATAAACGGTCCTTTGTACCTACCTTCCATTTTCAAACCTTAATAGAACTCCTCGGTGGCCTAGTTAATAAGTTCCTTCTAATTCTATAGTAAGAACTGTTAGTGATGTGATGTCCTTTAAAAATGTAATTCAAGTGGTTTCAAATTATTAATTTATCAAATGTTTTATATTCGGGGATATAACAATTGTACTACGATTATGGAAAAATTGTATCATGCCTTCACGTGTCTAGTTCATATCAATTAAAGTTGATCTTTCGGGGTATAACGCAAGAATTAAGCGCAAAGTGACAGATATGTTTATGCATAGAACATGCGCCGTAAAAATCTCATCTCTGTCTTAAAAGTTAAAACGAGTTGAATTGTAAGTAAAAAAAATAAAGCTGACATATGCGAGAATTACGGTTGACAATGGACTCATGCATGAACTTAATTTCATATGTTTTTATTGGATTTAGATCCAACTTTTTAAAACAAAATAACATTATTTTATTTAAAAGAATTAAATTTTTTAAAAAAATGAATTTAAACAATTTAAATTCATACTCAATTAAAAAATTTGTTATTTTATATATTTAATTTTAAAAAAATTACTGATGACCACCTATTATCAAAGTCGAAAACTGACGCGTGCATCTGCCAAAAAGTCACCATCTCGGAAACGATAAACTGAAATTCAGTTAAAGAAAGGTAATAGGGTATAAGCAACCAAAATGCCGACCCCACCATGTAAAAAGTTTCATTATATCTCCATCAACACACCACTTTGTAGAAGCGAAGTCTAACCTTTTCTTTTCCACTTAAAATAATACATTAGGTAATTCCATTCTCTCTCTTTCTCTCTCTCCACCAAGCAACGCATATCTTTTGTCCGACTTAAAGGTGACTGTTACATTGCACAGTGGCTCTGTTCTGCACATTGATGTCCGTTTTTATCTTCTTTTAATTTAAGCTTTTTTTTTCTTTTCTGGTCTTCGGGGTTTTAATCGTCTTCCATCTTTCATGGTAAATTAGTAACTCATGTCAGTGAAAACGTTTCTACAATCCAAGGAATTTCAGACCTCTGTGAACTTGAGAGCTTCAAGTTCGTGGATTAGACATTACTATGGATTTTTTCATCAAAACCAATTCTGGGTTTTTCGCAACTATTGCTTCCCGTGCACTGTTTGTGAGACTTTGTTAATCTAACCCTCTCTTTTGTTGTTGCTTCAAGTTATCTCTCTATCTCCAAAAATTCTTATTTTTAATTAGTGTAATGGCTATGGGATTTACTCATCGTCATTGAGGAGGTTGTGCTGGAAGTTTTCTAGATTTGGTGCTTTATGGGATGGGGTTGGTGGCCAAAGCTTTATTTCAACTAGTAAACGTCTGTCTTATTGGCTTGGTTTTCACAGTTGAAGAATCTGCAGGTAAAGCCATGTCCTTTGTTCCCGAGTTTGAATTCAGTTGATTAGATTATCCGGTACTCGATACTTTAACTATTATTAATTCTTAGAATTCTCATGTTGGCAGAGCTAATGTGGAGGAATTTGTATATATCTGTATTGTGACTTAGTAATTTTAGATATGGAGTACAAGAAGACGGATACTATTGAGATCAATCAGTTTGGACAGTGTTATCGATCTGAACATGTCAAAATCTATGGAATTCTTGAGCTAAATGTCGCTTTACAATTAAATTACGGCTTAATAATGCTTTTAATTTGTAATCTAGCTGAAGTTACTGTTACAGACCAGTCCTAAGTAATGATAATAAAATGGGTTCTCACTCTGGATAATCATCACATGCATCTTCTGATATCCGAAGAGAGTGAATGCTAGACTTTTGATAATCTTTCTTCTGGTTGTTTATTCCCGCTATTGGTCACTTTTCCCTCGAAGAGTTTAGCCTTTAGATGCTATGGAGAAATGGTGGGAGTTGGAGCAGAATAATTCCTTCTTCATTATTAAATTTGCTAAGGACACGAAAAATGTTACTGCTGCTGACATTTTTAGAACTGCCAACAATTCAAAAAGTTTGATTTGAATTTTAAATCCTATTACAAATGTTGAACAACAAATAACATGTGCATTTTTACTTCCATTTTCATTTTCGTGTTTTAATTCAGTATAAAAGATCCTAAAGATTTTTCTTTTCTTTCAGGGTACATTATACCCCCATCTCTAGTAATTTCTTCTAAAGTTCCTCCAACAATACAAGGCATAGCTGGACCGGTCCATCAGGGGATACCATTAGGAAGTAATACGCCAAGCTCAGAGAACCGGCCAAATGGTAACTTGCATGAACTGGTAATCCAAATTTCGTAATTGGGACTGAAACTACTAGATTAAGCTTTTGTTTTGGCATCGCAGTATTGGATTTGCACCCTCTGCCTGCATTACCTCCATTCATGCCTGTCCCAGTGCCCCAAAGTGTCAAAGGGCTTGTGCCATCCCATTTAACTACTACGCCCATTATGCCACCGTCATACAGTGCAGCTTCACCACCCTTCATTCTTCAAATGCACAGGCCTGCTTTATCGCCAACTGGTTCAATCACATCTCCATCACCTAAAATAGCTCCTCCACCCTCAGTTGCTCAAGTGAATGCACCACTAATGCCACCTGAAGCTCATCAGAGAAAGAAACCAGTTAAAAAACCTCCTGTCTCTCAGTCAAATGTGCCTGGTATTAACTCGTTTAAGCTGTTTTACCTGTAAGATTTTCTTCATTTTTATGAAGTATACATATGGTTGCAGTTGAATCTCCATCAAGTAATTTACCACAAAATTCAACATTTACCCACCCTGATGCACCTATAACTTCACCAGGGAATGATCATATATACAGATCATTCAGTGGAGTTCCTATCCCAGAGCCAATTTCTTCAGGTATGCCAACGTGATACTTTTTCCATAACTAATGGACAAATTGTGGTTGTATATCATTCCTCAATCTAAAGTGGTCTTCCTTCAATCACTTTAAGTTCACCCAAAATATGCAATAGTATTTTTCATAATTGTATTTATGTGTAAGTAGATTCCAATTTCATTGGTGCTATTTCTTTCTTTGATCTCAGTTGCACCCCCTCCAAGGAATGCACACCGAAACAAGCCAGTGGGCCTTCCATTTGCACCTGCAAGAATGCCATCTATATCACCTGGTATGCTTGATCATTACCTTTTCTTCATCTGAGAAGCTCAAAAAAGCCTAGTTATTGCGTTCTTTTTTCTAGTTCTTATTCTAATAATGTTGTTGAAAGCAGTCCCTATTGGGTCCCCTGAAAATGAAATGTCACATAATGCCCCATCAGTCCATCCAACTACGCCTGGAGAATCTCCTTCAACATTACCAGGTTCAAATTTGCTTAACATTTGATACTTATTATACCAGACTTTAATTTGCTTCCCTGTGAGTCAAGGGCAACAAATATTTTTGTTTAAGGACCTTTTGTGCCCCCTCCATTATTGTTCCTATAAATGTTCCATCCATTTTCACATTCTACTGAACCATCCTCAAAGAAAAGGTAATAGAACTGCTAGAGTTGTGGGAAAAGTTTGGTTAGTTCGAGGTTCTTTGCATTAACTACACTGATTAGAACCTGAAGGTTGTGAATTAAAAGAGCGGAGCTTCATTTTGATATATCTGCTGTCTGAAAAGTGATTTCGTATCTTATTCCACTTAACTTGTTTTAAGCTTCGAGTGGGAACACCTTTATTTTAGTCAGAAATAGCCTCTCTACTAGGTAGGATAAGTCTACATACTACCGGACCTCCTAGACCCCGCGCTCAACGGAGCTCTCACTAGGTGTTGTTTTTGTAGTTAATTACATTTGATTTGTTCTTTACATCATTCCACTTTAGACAAAATTACTCATCAAATGACTCATTTGATGGCTTATGCTTTTGTGAGGCATTTTGTAGTGACAATAAATTTACAGTTTATGGTGATATTCTTATTTATTTTTGACTTTGAAATTTGTGTATATTTGATGTTAATTTCTTGTCCCTGTATGAGATTGTAGGTCCTCGTGTCTCTCATTCATCAATACCTTCTCCTGGCATTGACCATAAAAGAACTAGAACTCCTGTTATTGCTCCTCCACATGAAATGGCTAAGCCTTTACCACCCAAAACTTATCAGCGAACTGAAGGTGACAAACTGCAAACTTTTAGCAAATCAATAATATTGGGTGTTGTTATCTTTCCACCTACTTTTATTCTCATATATTATCTTTTATACTTTGAATTGTTTCATTTGCGGAATGTTTTACTAAGTTTATATGGATTAGAGACTTATGACTTTTGATCTTTTGACTCTGTTACAAAATGGTGATTGCTTTTATTAAACAAAAGGGAAATATGGATCAACGTTAATGCAACTTAAAATGACATTACAGGTCCTAGTTCTTCTCATGCATTAGCACCTGTACAAGGCAAACATGGAATTCCACTTGCTGCACCGCCAGATGAGACACCCCAGCCTTTGCCCCCTGTGGCCCATCCACCAGCCAAAGGTAAATTAATTAAACAGGTTTGAAGCACTGATATCTCGTGCAATTTGGAGATTTTACGTCTTTCCATGCTAGTATTGTGAAGGTTCTTTTACTGTCGCTCTTTCAGTGCACAAAGCTATGAGGCATCCTAGTGGTGCGCCTGTTACATCTAGATCATCTTCTTCGAGTAAAGGGTATCAATCTCCTGCTTCTCCACCATCTATCCCATTTCATAAGAAAAACCGCACAAGAAACAACACTAATCACCCTGCTGCTGCTTTGTCACACCCGATATATCCTCCCTCTTCAAATGCTCAAGGTTTCTCTTTTAACGCTTCAAAATATTTCCCATATATAAAAGTAAATGCTTTTTATTATGCTCTTAAAGTGAATCTAAATTTATTCTTTTCATGCCTTTCAGGTCCTTCCATTCCTCCATTTTTACGGACAAAAAGGCATACACATTATGCTCCTCCGGCCCTTGGTCCAGGTACCACAATGATAACTGCTTGACTAGATCATTTTTTGACAATTGCTCTCAAAACATATTGGATTTATTGCATGTAGGTCCTTCAGCTCCTGGATCACATGGCCTCTTTCCTAAACCAACAGCCATCGTCTTGCCTGCTCCTTCACCATCTCCGAAAACATCTGTCTGGATTGAGAGTAAGGATCATCCAATTTTCTTTCTTTCTTTTTTTGTTTTGCAGAGTATAGCTCACGATCCTTTTTCATACCATTAGCTTACATACTTACTTTTGAATCTGATTGCATTTCCAAGTGCCCGTTCTTTCCCCTTCTGGATCATCACCAAGGGGTCCAAAGAAGCCCTTCTTGCCACCTGTTCAAGCATTGCCTCCTCCACCTCCTAATGAAGGTAATTGAACTTCTGATTTTGTCACCTTGCAATTTTAAAATTTTCAACCTTTTGTTGTCCCTGTCTCTCTGGAAATTGTTCGTGCATGTAACACTGGTTTCTTTTGGGCCTGTAGATTGTTCAACTACTGTTTGCATGGAGCCATATACAAATACGCCTGCTGGCTCTCCTTGTGGCTGTGTCTTGCCCATGCAAGTTGGACTGCGCTTAAGTGTTGGATTATACACTTTCTTCCCATTGGTTTCAGAGCTTGCTCAGGAGATTGCTGCTGGTGTTTTTATGAAACAAAGTCAAGTTCGCATTATGGGAGCAAATGCTGCTAGCCAGCAACCAGAGAAGACAATTGTCCTCATTGATTTGGTTCCAGTTGGAGAAAAATTTGATAATACAACTGCATTTCTCACTTTTCAGAGGTTTTGGAAAAAACTAGTTGCCATTAAAACTTCCCTTTTTGGGGACTATGAAGTTTTATACATTCGCTATCCAGGTTCATCAATTTCCAGTGTATATTCATCCATTTTGTTTCCATAGATTGTTCTATATGGATAATCATTCAGAGGTTCTGCATTTGTAGGTCTACCTGCACCACCACCTTCAGCATCTTCAAACATTAACACAGTTGATGATGTGCCATATTCTGGCATTGACAATAATGCAAGGACGATGAAGCCCCTTGGTGTTGATGTAAGAAAAATGCATCACAAAGATAGGCTTGGTGGCGGCATGATTGCTGTTATTGTGCTCTCAGCTTTTGTAGCACTAGTTCTATGCTGTACTGTAGCTTGGGTTTTGCTATTTAAACATAATGAGCATGATAGTCCACCTGCACAGACTCTACAGCCTTTGACACGTGCAGCGGCAAAACCTTCAGGTGATTCCTGGAACTATAAAACATGGTGCATTTATCATGTCCACTGTAGGGTATACTAGTTCGATAGAGTGAATTACAAGTGCTGTGAACGTTCATAACTTCCCTGATCAGCAGCTTCTTGTGTTAGAATTTAATAATTATTTTCTCAAGTATTGGTGAGAAAAATCAATATATTGATGATTAATTGGGCAATCATCTTTTCCTTTTATATTCAATTATAGCCTAGTCATCATGTATACTTCAACTTAAGTGGAAATCATACCACTGAAAGTCTTGAATAGTGGCTATGGATTAAGAAAATGTAAATGGATTAAGAAAATGTAAATTTTGTAGGTACCACCGGATCAATTATTGGAAGTGGTGGGAGTTCTGCATCATTGTCATTTGGATCTAGTGTTGCTCCTTACACTGGCTCAGCAAAGACTTTCAGTACAGTTGATATAGAAAGAGCTACTAACAACTTTGATGCTTCAAGAATACTGGGGGAGGGAGGCTTTGGTCGTGTTTATAATGGTGTTCTCAAAGATGGGACCAAAGTTGCTGTCAAAGTTCTAAAGAGAGATGATCAACAAGGTGGCCGAGAATTCTTAGCTGAAGTTGAAATGCTTAGCCGCCTTCATCACAGAAACCTGGTGAAGCTGATTGGCATATGCACAGAGCATGCCCGCTGCTTGGTTTATGAGCTCATACCAAATGGAAGTGTGGAGTCTCATTTACACGGTACTACTTTTGCTCTTCTAGATCAAAAACAAACTTTACGCTTTCAAAATTTCCTTTCTTTTGTTTCTTGAAGAAATGACAATGCTAATCTGTGTCTTCTCATTCAGGGATCGATAAGGAATCTATTCCCCTTGATTGGAATGCCCGGATCAAGATAGCACTTGGTGCAGCTCGAGGTCTAGCTTATCTCCATGAGGATTCAAGTCCTGGTGTCATACACAGAGATTTCAAGTCTAGCAATATCTTGTTAGAACATGATTTCACACCAAAAGTTTCGGACTTTGGTTTGGCTCGAATTGCCATGGATGAGGAAAATAGACACATATCAACCCGCGTCATGGGAACTTTTGGGTTAGAATTCTTCTCTCCATCTGAAGAAAAATTATATCATAGGGCATATAAAAACTGTACTGCGCTTTTACCTTTGTTTTGTGGAGAGTGGAGGTATCTCTAAAGCCAAACTCACAATAAGCATGCTTATTACCCATAGCCTTTGTCATTTAGAATTCAGATTGCAGCTATAATATGGTATTCTTTAAATATACTGTCCAGATTATGATTGCTTTTCTCTAATCTGGAATAAGATGACAGTCATTGTGGGGTTAAAAGGGGTTTCTTTTGCATATCTTTGTGATTTTGAGAAGCAATTTAATGAGCTTGTTACCACCACTTCATAACATACCATCTAACTTTGATTATGAGAAAAGGTGGGGGAGTCTTGTTTTGGAATATGTTTTACCTCTGCCAGATTTTCAAATACACACCTGATTTCCTCCTGGTTTTTTATGCTAATAATTAATTTCTAATGATTTTATCCAGCTATGTGGCTCCAGAGTATGCAATGACTGGTCATCTTCTAGTGAAGAGTGATGTCTACAGCTACGGTGTAGTGCTTCTTGAGCTCATAACTGGAAGAAAACCAGTTGACATGTCGCAACCACCTGGTCAAGAGAATCTTGTTTTGTGGGCTCATCCATTTTTGACAAGTAAAGAAGGGCTGGTAGCCATCGTAGATCCATCTCTAGGACCTGATATTCCTTTTGATAGTGTGGCCAAAGTGGCAGCCATTGCTTCAATGTGTGTTCAGCCGGAAGCATCACATCGGCCATTCATGGGTGAGGTTGTTCAGGCCTTAAAGTTAGTATGCAATGAGTGTGATGGGGAAAATGAAGCAGGTTCAAGAAGTTCCAGCCAAGAATTATCCATTGATATGGATACTGGGGTGAGTGGTGGCTCAGGACGGGTTCATGCTTTTGGAAACCAAACGACTGCAGTGAATTACGACTCTGAGCCAGATATAGAGAGGGCGTTGTCAATATCAGAGTTGTTGGGGTTGTCTGTGAGTTATGAAAGGCAGGCATCTGGATCATTTAGATTGAGAAAATGTTCAAGTTCTGGTCCATTGACAACAGGAAGGAGCGGATGGTTTTGGCAGAGAATGAGATTGAGAGGGGAAAGCGTGAGCGAACATGGGATTGTTTTCAGAAAATGGCCAGGTTCGCATTGAACACCTATAATTGACGAGGAATGCATGGTTCTTCTATTCTATTCTATTCCAGGTAATAAAAGTAATCAAGGATTACTAAATTAATACTGTTTTGTCTCTGTCCAGTCATAATAGAAACAGCAGCCTATGCCCCTTCTTAGTTAGATTCTCCCAACCGTATACAACTGTTTCTTTCATTTTTTCATCTCAATATCAAATTCGGAGTGATAATAGCAATTTGGCCATGTATAAAAGAGAGTTGTTTTAATGTATAAGGCTCTTTGTTTTGTGACTGAAAGGATATATATATCAATTATATATAATTTTTTCTCTGTATTTTATAAAAAGATTGTTTTTGTGATTCAAATTTATATCCTTTCAGTCATACAGGAGTAATTAGTTACACCAATTTGGCTATATATATATATATATATGTAAAAATTATTTGGTGCACTTTAAATTAAATAAAAAATAGATTTAAGTAATTATTTAAATTGGAAATTACATCAGCGGGGTAAGTCATGACTGCTTTCCTCCGAGTTAACAAATAAAAGAGAGCACACGGCAACGGCACCTCACATTCACAAAGCATAGCTCCCAACGCACAGGCACGTGTGCATAACAGGCCAAAATCTACACTGCTAATGCCCCTATTAGCTAATTACTTTCACTTCTTATTTTCAATAGAATGAATTCATGAAATGATACGAAATAAGATAAAGAATAGAATTGATTATAAAGGGATGAAACGTAAATAAATATAATATTAAAAAATTATT
>JAOQML010000196.1:11334038-11344103 GCA_027568935.1 Erythroxylum urbanii | reverse complement strand
TTAATGGACAAAAGATTGGCAGAAAGTTTGGGAACATGTAGTACTCTTTTCAAGAGAAGATTAGGGGACAAAGGAATGATTCCTTGACCTGCAACTGTAGTAAGAGAGCCCTCTGTAACTTTAATTTTTCTGTTACTAGGATAGGGGTTATAAGAAATAAAAGAATGATGACAGGTAGTCATATGGTCTGTAGCACCTGAATCTGCGACCCAACAATCCTAGGAGACATTAATGAGGCACCAAGAGCACGTGAATTAGAAAAATCACCTGATTGGGCTAATGAACATGATGCACCAGCACTTTCCAGGGAATTCATAATGCTCTTTAGGCACTCAATCTCTTCGCTGTTAAGTCCTTTTTGGTTCAGATCTAGCTTGATCAGAATCTACAAAGTTTGTAGTTTCAGTGAAGTGGGCTTTGGCCTGTCCATCCTTGTTTGCCCCTTCTTTCCGTGCTTTCTATGCCTTCCCTTGTAACTTCCAATAGGTCTCTCTAGTGACGAGGCTTCTTACAAAAACTGCACCAGACAGCTTCCTTATTTTGAGGATTTTGTTGGTGGTGGTTAAGGGCTTCTTTGTTGGTTTTCATAGATATGAATGCTGAGTTGTCAGCAGACTTGGATTCCAACATCACAATTCTTCGGCTCTTTTATGCCCGGATGAGTGAGAATGCCTCATTAAAAGACGATAAAGGGTCTTTACCAAGTATTTGAACCCAAAGTTGGACAAATTCAACATTAAGACCTGCTAAGAATTAAAAAATTCTTTGCCTTTCGACAAACTTTTATAATTACACTGCATCACTGCATTGCATTTTAAAATTTTGGTAAGGATCCAAATCAAGCCAAAGACTCTTCATCAGATTGTAATATTTAGTGACAGACTGCATACCTTGCTTGATAGATGAGATTCTGGTCTTAACCTCATAAATTAAAGAGGCATCATTTACCTTAGAATAAGATTGAGTAACAACATCCCATATCTCCTTAGCAGATGAGAGGAACATGTAAGCGCCTCTAATGTCTGGTTCCGTAGAGTTCCAAAGCCATGACATGATTAAGGAATCCTCTACATCCCAAGCCTCAAACTTGGGATCTGAAACAGCAGGCTTTCCCTTGCCCTTAAAGAAAGTCTTAATCATTTGTGACCAGTGAAGGTAGTTTTTACCATTGAGTTGGTAAGATGGAAACAAGGTTTGTAATTCACCAATATGGGTAGGGGTGTAAATTTTGGGATTACCAACAGAGGAGATTTTAGAGAAGGAAGACATCTCCATGTTGGGGTTTTTGCTGGTAATAGCTTCAGCCATCCAGAAGGCACTATTGGCAATGAAGGCCAAGTAAGAGTTAGAAAAAAGAAACCAGGAGTTAAAGCGTCCTGGGCTTTGATACCATAAAGAAAGAAGTAATCTTTTTTCTTATTTTGCACAAGAAGTTCCTTTGAATATATACACAAGTTCTAGCTTAATTTAGGTAACTAAAACATTTCCTATTTACAGCAATTTCCTAGAGTAAATATCCATGATATCCTCTTGTTTCGTATTTTATGATTAGGAAATAATTTCTCTTAAATCACTGTTCTAATTTTCATCACAATGTTCTAAAAATCAGATCGAAAATTAAACCAATAAGATAAGAGGTTTAAGATTTGATTAGACCGTTATAAAACTATATATAATAAAGATTGAAAAAGATTAAAGATATTGAAATAGGATTGAAAAAGAAAAATGTTAAATGAAAATTAATTAGCTTATTTTAATTTATAAAAACCCGATTCTTTACGAAAACCAGCAGATTTTTAAATAATAAAGGTTATTAAAATAAATCGAATAGAAAAATTGAAAATTGAACTAAAAATTTGGCTGGTTTAAGATTTTTATGATTGAACCAGCATGGTTCAATTTTTCAATTATTGTAAATAAGTTGCTTTTTGTGTTATTTGTTGTGTTCTTATTTTCACAAGAGAAGCTTTGGAAATTTATTTTTTTCCAGGTCAGCAGATAATTCTGTTCGCATGTTTGACCGAAGGAATCTCACTTCCAATGGAGTTGGGTCCCCAGTCAATACCTTTGAAGGGCACAAAGCTGCTGTATTGTGTGTACAGGTACTCTACATACTTCAACTTGTATCTTCCTTTATTCTTTTCAAGGTACATCTGTGGCTGAGAAGTGTTTTGCCTGGAAGTCTAATTCAATTTCCCCCCTCTTTTCCAGTGGTTTCCAGATAAGTCTTCAGTGTTTGGAAGTTCTGCAGAAGATGGCCTCTTAAACATTTGGGATTACGAGAAGGTATTGAAGTTAACATCTTAGTAGCTATTATTTGTCTATTAATAAATTTGCAGCATGTGAGATGTTTCTTTGACCTGAATAACACTATGTTTGACATAACTAACTTTTAGAAGATTTGTTTGGTTGCTGTTTCTTTTAACTGTCTGAAAAAGGTTGCACGTCTTTCAAAGAAGCTGGTGAAAGTGTACAAATATTGTTTTATAATTAGTTAATTGACACTGAACAGTGAAGACCATGCATAATGCTTTATTTTGTAGTGCCTATAGATGGTATTTTGGATGGGCATTTGCAGAAGTACCATATGAATTTAATTTCACATTGAATAATTGGAAAGCAGGAAAACTGGTCAGGCTGCTGACGTAGCCATACACATAACTCATCCCCATCATTGTGTCATGCTTACAAAATCACCATGAGCTGATAAAATTTTGGGAATGTTTGGCATATTGAAAAATTCTGCAGCTGTGACTATAAGCATTGAAAAGTCTTATTTAGCTGCTCTGCTTGTCTGGCTTAGTCACGAGTTTGGTCCTCATCGTTTACAGGTTGGTAAAAAGAGTGAGCATGGAACTAGAGGCGCAAGTAATCCTCAAGGATTGTTTTTCCGGCATGCAGGGCACAGGTTAAATAAAGTTCATTGTTTGTCCTTTGAAATTAAAATGTGAAAGATATTAGTTAATTGCACAAACAGATGGTTATGCAAAGTGAGTTCAATATATTTGTTTATCTGAGTTTTTCTATCATATTGATTTGTAGGAATGAAAAGTTGTCTTTGCAATTATTAGCATATTGTGTATTTTTAGCTTAGCTTTAGCTACTTTTGGAAAAGAAGTAACAACTTTGAGGGAATGTCAGGCCCTATCCTATGAGCATTCTTTTTTCACATTAACCGAATTTATTATCCAGACTTGTTTTTCTCTTTATAGCTATTGAATAAAATTATCCACCTTGCCTCCGTGAACTTCAACCTAAAACAAAATTAACTGTAGTTCTGCAGTCTGACTTGGGAACGAAAAAAGATTACTAAATAGTTCTTAATTCTCTGAAAATAAGTGAAGTTGTATTGTGTTTTTTTTATCATATTCATATTTGATACTGTTTGAAATAGGGCAGATTGTGAAGTTTTTGATCTGGCTGCATATGATTCCAAACATTTTGACTCTTGTATGCAGGGACAAGGTTGTTGATTTCCATTGGAACACATATGATCCTTGGACGGTTGTCAGTGTGTCCGATGATTGTGATACAACTGGTGGAGGGGGCACATTGCAGGCGAGTAGTTTTCCTCTCCACTTGCTTTCAATCTATCTGATTGTTTTTTAGAAGGTTTCTCGATTTTGATAAGAAAAATGGGCATAATGAAGACAGATTCTAAAAAAAAAAATTGTTTTGTTGGTAAAAACAGATATGGCGAATGAGTGATTTACTCTATCGGCCAGAGCATGAGGTTTTGACCGAGCTTGAAAAGTTCAAGTCGCATGTTGTTTCATGTGGTTCAAAGGCGTGAGGAGTCAAATATGGATTAACCGTTAGGAACCATGCAAAGAACTCTAGCAGTGAGTTTATATTGTGATTTAGCTGTGTTGTAATTTTCAATTTGAGCATAAATTGATAGGGATGCTGATGCATGTAGTTTGTGGATGTACATCTCTTTCTGTGCTTGGATAATGCTTTGAAAGTTATTCTATGAAAGAACCAAGCAGAAATTCTTAGAATGGTTGTTTCAGATTGATTGTGATGATATATGTTGTGCCTTGAAATCAGTAGGGTGTGGGAGTGAGTGGGTCGTTCGTGTTCAAGGCTTAGCAAATAGGAGACACATATTTGTTAATGCGTATAGGCGTTAAGTGGGGTTGGTTTTGGGTGCCTGCCCTTTCCTTTCTAGCTTGGAAACGATTTCTTTCATCATCATCAAGCTATTTTCTTCTTGTGATTGCCTCCCAACTCAATTGACTCACTTATCCTATGACAAAACCGCTCCCGTAAGACTTTGTAAAAGTTTGATAAAAATTTTTGTTAGATATTCCCTTGCAATGCATCTTTGTATATAGTAATTGATAGTATGCAAACAAACGTGAAGCAGTCATTGTTGGACACTGTAATTTCAACATAAAAAGCCTGAGTGAGTGTGGACTAGAATAGTGTCTGTCTGTTTATGAATTAGTTAATATAAACAACATAACGCCCATTCCCTATGAATACAAAATATGTTGCCCGTCTTGTCCACAACTTACCCCATATTTCCCGCAAATTTCTGTCACTTACACGTGGCATTCACAGCGCACTGTATCCTCCCGAGACCATCGACATGTTTCTTTTCAAAGAAAAATTTGGGACCCATACCTCCCCTGCAAAATACAAATACAATCCTACTCAGTACTCACGCCGTTTATTACAATTCAAACATCTTAAATGTATTTAGTATTTATACCATCCCCCTTCAGGCCTCAACTGCACCTACCACTTGTCATTTATACTATTCATTCTCTTCTCTCTCTTATCACACGCTACAATGGACGAGTCCAGAAAGAGGGAAGCTCCTGATGCCGTTAACGAGACGACACTGACGGTTACTCAAGCCGATATCGGCGAGGACATTGTACCCTGGTTGTCGGTGGACGACGGCACAGTGGGAGAGCTCATGAAGTTTCTAGACGCCAGCTCAGACACGGAGTCCACAACTGCCACAAGAGTGAAGTTCATCGAGAACCCCTACTCCTTCTCGTCGTTGATATTTCAGTCGTCCTCGTCGTACATCACCATAAACGGTAACGAAGAGAGCTGCGGCTCGTCGTATTCGGACTCCGACTCGTCGGTGATGGCGAGTGTGGACATGGGAGGGATGATGGTGAAAGGCGTTGGCGAGGAGGGCTCGTGTGGATCGGGGAACGCAAACAACGGAGCGCGTGGTGAGATGATAGGGAACCAGGACGTGCTATGGTCGGTGGACGGCGGCGTGGGAGGTGACGGAGTGAAGTTGGAGTGGGAATGGGAATGGGAGTTGGACGATGAACGTGTAGTGAGGTTATTGGAGGAAGACTACTTGTTTGACTTGTGAGTTTTGTTTGAAGCGGGTCAAAAGGGGGGGTGAAACAGGAATGATAAGAGTAAATAGTAAATACTAGAGGTAAGTTTTTAGAGGAAGAGGAGTCGTTTGTCTTGTTTTGGAAATTACAGAGAGGAATGGAATGGGTACAGTAAAAAAGGACATATGCATGCATGTGTACGGACTATTTTTTGCGCTATAGAATGGAATGGGTACAGTAAAAAAGGACATATGCATGCATGTGTACACTCTTTTTAGCCCTATAGTATTTGCAGCTTTTTAATTTGATACCTCACGTAACTACTTTCTGTTTCATATCATACCGCACAGTCCGTTCCTCTTTAAATTTTCAATTTACGTTCAGATGTGTTGGATTGGGGAATACTGAATTACCGGCAAATAAAACGAGGAAGGAGGCATATAGTCCTGAGAAAACAGCTTATGCCGCTTAATTCAAGTTATTGGTTGCAAACTCAATGAGCTTCTGTCTATGTCGCATTAAGTTATGCCTGAAGAAATGGGCCGCTGAAAGAATTGGACAGTCAACAAATACTGACCCAACATATGGCCTTTTGCCGTTTGTGGGTTGACCAGCAACTCCTTTTAAAAGCACTTGAAATTTGGCAGCATGTGGTCAGAATAATACAGTTGAGCGGCTGTTCGACATTAATTATCCAGTTCGACTCCGCCTGGTATTAATTTTGGTACGATATTATTTAAAAAATTATAAAACAATTCCTAATTACATTATATTCTATTTTTGCAAATAGAAAGTTGAACAAAATGCATAATTGAATTTTTTTAAGGGTGTAAATTGAACACAAATATAAAAGAATGAGTTAGACAAAATCAATAATTGAATTTTTGGAAATAATAAACTAGATCTTATTTTTGATAGATCTTCTCAATGTCAGTACTGATAAATAGACGAAGCGTCTTTTTCTCTTCTGACTTAGCTATGCATTTATTTCATAATACTAATCACCATTCTTTTACCCTTCGTTTGTTCAAATGCACCTTCTCTTCTACGTCATTTCTCTTAGATACAGCCATAGGAGAGTGAGAGTATTTCTAAACTAGATAAAAGTCCATATACATATCACTTACCCATAAGATTGGGAGATGCATTTTAAGGATTACTATGTTAAGTTATAAGATTTGTTATTTGTCACTTTAAATCTTGGTTTATTGAAATTGTCACATACTGTAAAGATTTGTGGTAGGTCTATATTTTTATATTTGTAGGTACTAATTTAATTGTGATTTAGTACTTTTATGACATTGCTTATGTAGAATTATATGATATTCTCTTATTTTTGGTTCATTGTTGTGTAGATGATGAATTTAAAGAACAAGCACAATTTTACCCATAACTTTCTCTGTAATTGTTTGTTTTAATTGATTTTTGAGGCATTTGAAAGTTAATTCAAAGGACTACAAAAACCAATGTCGGATATAAAGCATAATTGGTAGCAAACTCGTGACAAATTGCACTCAAACTTGTAGAACAAGATCACCACTGGTCTTCAAGTGTAATAAGTACTGATTTTCATAACAAACACTCCAAGGACATGCGAAATTATAAGTTTTATTACTTTCAAGCTCTTTATATACTTTTATCTGGAATCTTTGTAGGGGACTTTGCAGGTCTGTGACAACCTCCGTTGTCACTAAACTTTTAGTTTTGTGATTCCTTTGCATCAAATAGGGATTTGGAGGAGCCTACAACAACTCTTCTAGTTCATTCTTTCTTTTCTTTCCTTTATGTTAAGATTGTTTAGATTTAATTTTGATAAAACCTAGTTAGGGTTAGGATGTAGCTTCTAATGGATCTTTTGATTATTAATATATGATTTGATATTCATTTGGTTGAATTTACTTTCTTTGTTCTTAATCTTAGTTTTATGCTTAATCATCATATATTCAATCACAGTAATTGTATAAAGGACCAATAGGTAAATAATGATATATGTACTAGGAGAATGAATACTTTAATGCTAAAGGGTGCTAGTGTCCCAAACTTTAGTGATAATTAAATAGATGAACTATATTTAATAAATTTGATTAGATTGAATTATGCATCAAGATTTGGTAGTTGCATAATCAGATATAAATGTGTGCTTCGTTAGAGGGCATATATACTTTGGGTTAATTGTTATTTAAATATATATAATTAAGAGCATTTGTGAAATTTTGCATAAGTGAACTCCGAAGCACTAATGTTTGTCTTCTTGATCTCTTGCACTAGTTCAAGTGTCTTATTTTTCATTAGTTTATCAATTTAATTATATTCCTAAATCTTGTTTATTCTAATGTTTTGTTTAGTTAGGCTTAATATATATAGTAATATAGTTCCTTTGGGATTAGAACTTTGGAGTTATTCCAATTTTAATAACTTGCTTTAATATACTTTATACATTTATAGATTAGTTAATCAATTTAATTGACATTAATCTCTATCCCAAAACCTAATGGATAATGTGAAAACGAGGTCATACAAGAACATTGGGTGCCTTTACACTCCTATTAATTTATGGATATTATAGATGTTGTGGTTTGCATTTTAGGGATTTTCTGTTAGAGTTTCAATTAGGGATATTTGAAATCTTATAGCTTCAATTAAAGGTTTTCTGATAGAGTTTGTAATTTAGAGGTTTTTGTTAGAGTTTTCAATTAGGGTTTTTCTACTAGGGTATTCAATCAGAGGTTTTCAACTAAGGTTTGTAGTAAGATTTTTTATTAGGGTTTTTTTTTGTTAGGGTTTTAAATTAAGGATTCTTTCATTTTAGAGTTTGTATTTAGGGTTTGTAATTTAGGGTCTTTAATTAAGGGTTTCCAATTTAAGGTTTTTCAATAAATGGTATTTAATTAGGGTTTCTCAATTAGTTGTTGCAATTTAGGATTTTTCATTATGTGTTTTTCGTTTAGGATTTTAATTAGAGTTTTCTATTAGACTTTTAATTCATTGTTTTCATTGTTGTTCTTTCAAATATATTAAATTGCAAGGTAGGAGTTTGGCCATCTATCTCTTTGTTACTCCACTTTGAAGGTAATGGACTCCCATTATGCCAATTTGGTTTTCTATTTGCTTTTATTAACATGAATTTGATTTATAATTTATCTTGAAATGCATTTGTATTGTTGTCTATCAAAGTTGGTAGTGTTGGGCTAAGTTTAATAGCTAAGATAATTATTTCCCTAAAGGCTAAGTGACATAATTTATTCCAGTACGCTCAATTTTATGACATTTTGGAATGTTCTCCATTATGTATTACTAGTGAACGTTTGAGTTGTGGATAGCCTTTATAATTTAGGATAAGCTCATTGCCACAAAATGTTGAATAACTTAGGTTTTGCTTTAGCTGGTATAATATTACAATTTCATAATGGATAAGAGTTGTTTGTAATTCATTATCAGTTACGAAAATTTGAATTATTCTCTATTAAACTATGTTTGGTTTTCTTTTTCTCTTACATAACATAATGTATAATGTGGTAGATACTGGTTGAAAAATGGCTGCTATATCTAACCTTGAAATTAGGTGGATGAGACAATCTTGATTGATTTAATGTTCTATAGCTAAGAGGTCAGGGTATGAGAAAGTACGTAAATTCCTGCATGAATCATTTGCAGATAGTTTTAGGTCATTGCGAAATGATAATGATGTAAAGGCATAGATGCAAACAATTAAAGAAAGAAAAATGAAGACAATTAAGGTGTATTTGGATGGTGAGATGTATTCTAAATTATGAATATTTAAATACCCTTTGTCAAATCAATAGCGGACGTCTCGTTTTCAGCAGCAGTGTGGGAGTTGAAACTACTAGAAAATTTGGGACTAATAGAAACCTGATGCTAAACAGTGCATAATCAGCAGCTGATTAATCAGTATGTGACAACTCCTTGTACACAAAAGTGTACAAGTTACGTAAGAATTTGAGGAACTTTGGAATTCCAGATTTACATTCTTTAGGGCTCTTAGAGTGGGGTCTTAGAAGCTTAGGATTAATTCGACAAAACTAAGATAACTAATGTAAATAAAAAAAAATGAAATGAAGTAAGCCATGTAGCAACAATTGAAGCATCGTTGTAGTAGGCACTGAAGTAGCCAATGAAGCACCCACTGAGGCACATATTAAAGCATCCACTAGAACAACCATTATAGCACTTACTAAGGCAACCACTAAGGCTCCCACTAGTATCCAATAAATAAAGCATCCAAGGATTCAGAAAACATATAATGATATTTAGTCAACAAAATTTGGTAAGTTGGAGTATTCAAGTGAAGAAATTACAGAAAATAATTGTTTAGATTACTCACTCTTGTTAAAATTTACTACTGAGAGAAGAACGTATAAAAAGGATATTCAAATTAAATTGCTCATTTTACTATTTTTAAAAGGTAAAAGACGTTATTTTTTATTTCACCAATTCAACAAAAATTTTATTTTGTTTTGAAAATCACTTTTTATAAACACTTAAGCATAATACAAACCTTTTTTTTAAAAGAAACATAATACAAACATTAGCAAAGCACATAAGCCATATATATAAAAATAAATTGATTTATTGGGTTATCATATTTACATACCATTTTATATTTAATATATAATATTATTTTATTTAAAATTAAAAATATCAATTTTATTTGTATTTTATAGTTTATAAATAACTAAAAATTAACTTAATTAACTTTTATCAATAAAAAATTGTAAAACTTCTCATTATTTAA
>JAOQML010000196.1:11302564-11314218 GCA_027568935.1 Erythroxylum urbanii | reverse complement strand
TTCAATAAAATATTTTATTTTTATTTATTCTTATAAAATTTTCATTTTATTTATTATATTCCGGTTTTATAGCGGTTTACTACCGGTTGAATCTCTAAACCTTAAACCTTTCCTTCGACCGGTTCGATGTCCGGTCCGGTTTTTAAAACATTGATGGTAATTCAATAATATATTGTTTCCGATTTTCAAAAGGCGTTAGGTAACATTTTCATCTTCTTTTTTTAGTTTTTAAATTGTTGTTTAGTATTTTTAATTTGTAACAAGTTATCTATTTTTAAAACAAGATATATTTTATAAATGATTTAGTCAATTTTACTTTGCATGTATTATATTCTTTAGTTTATTTTAATATATAGAATACGCTTTGATCAAGTTCATATTTCTAGTTTTGAATTTTTTATAAAAGGAAAGCATAGGCTTTTGCTATTTATTTTTGTTGATATATGGCCACAGTTCACTATTAAGGAGTAATTAGTTCTTATAAAAGGAGTTCGTAATATTACAGTAAGATGAACGTCTTGGAGTAACTCGTTTTTATAAAAGGATTTCCTAATATTATGGTAAGATGAATGCCTTCTATAATGATGAAAAAGATTTTTATTGTGAATTCATCTATTTTAAAATTAATTTTTAGTTTTAAATTATTAGTATCTTTTTGTAATAATGTTATAGGAACTACAACATGTTTTACGTAATTTAAATCGATCACTGCATCAAATAAAGCTATTCTATTAATTATAAAGTCTTAGGATAATTTTAGTTAATTCTTTTTTAGAGGTTATTTGGTAATAAGAAATCATCAGACAATTTAATTTAATATTTCTTCATATAAATTTTGATCTTCAATTTTGGATTGTATTTATTAAAGTAAATTTTGAATTCTTTCTTTATCTTCTTTTTATTTTTTAAAGATTTTTTTAGTTATCGTCTAATTGTAATTAGTTCGAATTATTTGAGGATTTTCTATTGTCTTAACTTTATCTATTATATTTATTAGATTGTAAGAGGAAGATAAGGAGGCTTGTATGGTATATTTTGACTATGTTTCAAAGAATTGCTAAAGTAATTTTTTTAATTAAGGATAATGAATGCAGTATATTACTTCTAAAAGGATTTTTTTTATATCTTTTGTTAACACATTTATTTATTTTGGAAAGAGTATTTGTTTCAAAACTGTTCTAAATTGAAATTTTGTTAATCATATAATATTAGTTATATGACCCTTTTCCATATTTATATTTTCATAGTTTGGAGAAGGTAGTTTTTCTTTTGTTTTCAGGTTATATTTTTATAGTTTGGAGATGGTAATTCCTACTTCTTTTTTAGTTTTAAACTTTTTATTCTTTAATTATTTTTATGGTTTCGTATCTTGATACTTTTTTAAACCTTCTTTTTTTGTAACTCTCTATATATCATTTTAATGTATGATATTTAATTTTCTCTAATTTTTTTAACATTTTCTTATAGCCGGGATGGAAATCATGTCAAAAACTTCTCCTTCAAAAATTACTTTGTTTGAATCTTCTGTTAACAATATTACTTTTTTAAGAAATACATCTTTATATTATTTAAAGTCTAAAAATTTTTTACAACTAATGTTTGATAATAATTCTACTTTTATATCTTTTAAATGACCGACATCTCTTATAAAATATAGGGTTAATTATTAGAAAAACTCAAACTTTCGCCAATTTTTTAATTATAGTTCAAACTTTAAAAAGTAACAATAAAATATATAAACTTTCAATTTATTTCAATTCTAACCCGACGTTAGCTCCACCGTTATCTATGTTGACATCATTGTGCTACATGTCAATAGACTCCCACTAATCAGACATGTCAACATGATTAAGAGGAGTTTGTTTGATTAGTGAAATGAAGTCGTTTTATAATAAAATTGAAACCTTTGGATTTGGGAGACAGGTTCATTCTTTGTCACTCTCACGCCCTAAATCCCTAAATCCCTAAAGGTTCGAGACTCCTCCTTTTACTAAACAACTTAGCTCATCTTTAGTTTGTTCATTTTAAGAGTTGTTATACAGCAACCATTAGTGAGTTTTTTTCAGAAAATTCAATTGCTTGCTTCCATCTGGTATTAGGTTTACATTAACAATCTGGAACTCTGAACTGACCCCTTGTGATTTCTTGCAGGCTAGCTAATTTGAAGCTGCCAGACCATAACTTACTTTACTTTGTCCTATGATGGAAATATTAAGCAAAAATATTTTAAAGTTAAGATTTAATGATAATCTGTACAAATTTGGAAGAGGACCCTAGTACCTGATGATTAGCCCCCAGATTCCTTCAGTTGCTGCTTGATCTTTTATTTAAGAGTCGCTATAAAGGCAAAGTTAGGTGTTCAAACGCCAGGATAATAACTTACTTAAATCAGTTGGTATCTTCTCTTTAGACTTCATTGCCTCTCTCGATGGATATTAAAGTTATTCTCACTCAAAAAAGGAAAAGAGAATAAAGCACACGCACCTCCTGTTGCATCATTAGACTTTCAATCCTAGATTTTCTTAAGACCAAAGTGTTGATTATTCATTGGTTTATCAAATACCTTGGTACATAGAGAAGAAGAGGAGGAGGAGAAATGTTGTCAATTGTCACCAAGTTGGTGATATCAATATCAAAACTTAGTTGACAAATCAGAAGACAGATAATTAACCTCCCCCAACCGAATATAACTGAAAGGCTCCTCATAGTACAACATACCTATCAAAAGCTATTGCCAAGAAAAATATAACTGCAGAATTGCAACTCCGAGGTATCTTTTACCTTGGCATAAGATTTTGTAGTCTTTTTCACTCAAAGATTGCTTCAAGCTCGATGTTTCATGCCTGATCATCAACCGCAAAGTGGCTTGTTTTGGTCATTTAAATTTTAGTTGGTTTATATGTATAATTTTTGTTGTTATAGACCAACCTAGCACTTCCATTAGGGATAGTCAAAGCTTGGAATCAATGTTAACTTTAGCTTATCTTAAAGAGATGAGTGAATGATTATAATTTTAGTGGCTCAAAGTGGGAAGGATTTGGACATTGAGATTAGAAAAAGAAACATATGTAAACTGCTTGCAACACAAAGAAACAAGATGTAACACCTTGCACTAATAGCCGCTCATTGAGCATGTGAAGTCAATTCATTAGTCCCTACTTACAGATGTCCATAACCAGCTGGAAAAGGAATCGACCAAATTAAAGAATCCACCAGAGCAAAATGAGATTGATAATTGGTTATGTGATAGCTACTCCGAAGCTGGGAAGCTGATACTATGAGCTTGGCGCCATAATTAGCTTTTGTTTGTTGAAAAACAACTGTAAATTGAAAGAGTGTTTTTAATTTACGAAAGCGGTTTGAGGTGAATAAAGTATAGACTACTGATAAAAGAAAGATGCCTCTAACCTATGCAAAAGGTGTTTCATAATTATGATTTATAAATATTTAGAGGCAGTGGTGAACGTGGGATGAGCAATATAGATTCTCGTCTGTCATCTTTGATGAAAGAGACAAGGACATGGTGACAGATTGGTGTATGATATGAACAATCATCAAAGGTTGATTGAAGCCCACAAGACGCACAAAAAGACACCAGGTGGGACATTCGAAAGTTTCCTTTTTTTTTTCTCTCTCTGGGGAAGAGCCTGCTAATTCTTGCAATAATAGAGCCCCTATGCACAGCTCTATTGACTTGGTTATAAGATGTCCTCAAACAAACTCTACACATTGCTAATCCAAGGGGAATAAAAAAAAATTTGAAGTTCAGAGGCTGTGGTTATTGCAAGAAGCTTAGTGTCATTCTTTGATTTGATTCGGTAAATATAAAACACTCTGAAGCCGATACAACAGAAAGGATTCAATTATCAATAGCTTGTGGGCCTTTCTTGAGGGCCAGCTCTGATTACTATGTCTCCTGCAACGGGATTGAGATTTATGTGGCACTATCAGACATAAACTTGGTGTTTAGGTTGATAATGTTTGCTTATGAACAGTCATTATCTGATGACACCAAGTGGGTAGGCCAACGGTACTGCCTATGAAGAGCTAAGTGGTGTATTCTTGGCACATTACGTACGCATGGAATTGGACCCATCGTTTCTTTTGGGACCCTCTGGATATAGCTTTAGCAAACAACATGATGACCATTAGCATCTATACGTATGTCTCGTTGTTAAGGACATCTTGGAAAGCAATCTGATTGACTTTTATTGGCCCATCATAGCTGCTATTTGTAACAGAAAAAAAAGTACTGTCTGGGACACAAAGTTTGGTTTCTATCGACGGTCTAATTTGAATCTTATCAAGTTCTCAGCCAGCACACTTAATTGCTGCAAATAGTCCAGGAGATTTCCATTTTAACTTCCAAGTTGTGTCTTGCTACAAAGGGCTTGTTATGGTTTGTAAGCAGGAGGGGCGCAGGAACAAGCCAAAGAACCAAAGAAATGACCTGATCAAGAGATTTCCAGCTGGAAAGAGCCGTGTTTAACGGATCCTGTCTATCGTGCATTCAGAAAAAACACCCAAGGCAGAGATGTAGGATCCCAAGTCTTCTTGCCCTTTTAGGTCTTGCAATATTCTATGTCAACTTTGGCTTAATTGCTTTGCAACTTTGTTTTGGAGATCAGACAAGCTAAAACAGTAATCTATACTCACAAAACATAGTGAAAACAATTGAAGAATTGAAAGAAGCTTCTTTTAAATCCTGCAATACATCTAAACTTGGCCCCATCCATCACTTTCATCCCCCGCCACTTCATTTCTTGTCTTTTGAGCTTGCTAATATAGAAAGAGAAAGAAACAAAGATGGAAACTTTAGAAACATATCGTGAAAATAGTGTCTTAAAAAATAGTAGAGAAGTGTCTAAAATCCAACACAATTATAATGCTGAAGAAGCCTATTGGCTTCTCTAAGACCACTGAAGTAAGCACCATGAGTCGTAGAGTAGTGGGTTCTATGTGTAGCCTCCCCCGCAAATAGAACTTGGAGCTGTGGAGAATCAGCAGATTCACAATTAACAATCGTTGGCAATGGCTCAGCCAACGAGTCCATATCATCGCCACTTGATCCGACTGCTATGTAACTGTAGGACCCCAAGAACAGAGGATTAGTACCCCATTTGCTCCTCAAAGCCTTTGTGAAAAGAACTTCACTTTGGATTGAAGTTCCATTAGAATCCGCATTCTCATTGCGCAATTCATGGGGTTTATAATTCACTTGCTTGTAGAATTGCGGTAATACATTTGATACAGTTGCTGAAACCCCGTTAATAATATCTTCATCACTGAGGGACTCAAGCTCAAGGGCTTCTTTCCCAGCAAACCAAGATAGCAACACACTAGACTTTTTATAGATTGGACATAAAGAAGCCGTCTTCCTCATCCACCATGGTATCTTTTTATGTCCCAATTCAGAGTCCGGTTTATGAAAAGCCATCTGCAAAAATGGGAACTTTTTCCCCTCCTCGTTTCTTCCGACAAAGCTTGAATTCATTTGCAAAAACAACTTGTTAACTACACCAAATCCAAGTCTTGAGATTGCCTCAGTCTTGAAAGATGGGAGAGGAGGGCTGAACATACCTGAAGCATTGCCATTTGCAGCTTTAAGTACCCCAAGTGAGACTGTGACTATAACATGATCAGCAGACATAACCGAGCCATCGCAGAAATGTAGTTTCACTGGCCTATTAGCTTGACCATTTTCAACTGACTGTTGAGCTTCAGGTTTCCACTCGATTTTTGTGACCTTGCGGCCCAATTGGATTAGACCATCAGGTAGAACAGAAGCTAATGACTCGATAACACTTGAATAGCCTTTGGCAATGGTGATCTCTTCACCAGGACACATTACGTACTCCCTTTCTGCGTCGAAATCGAGAGATAGGAGATCATCAGCAGAAGTGTAAGTCCTTTGGGTGCTCTCATGAATACCAAAGATGGCTTCTTCAAGCAACTTTCTGCTCCAATTACCGCAAATTTTGACCTCTTCTTGATCTCCCAGAGAATCCCAATAAGCATCAAGGCCCTGTCTAAGGAAAGAACCAACACTAAGCTTACCGAGAGCTCCACCTCTTGTCATACTAATTTTGTGAGCTTTAGCGGCTAGTTCAAAATTTTCACTCTTTTCACTACCTTCTATCAATTTTCCTTGGGCATAGTCCATAAAGTTCTTGAAAAGAGTGGACAAGAAGTCAACAAGAGAAAGATTAGGTTGAAACCCACCTTCAGCTACGGTCAATGGTTCTTCCAAGAAACCGTCCATGCATTCCCATGGCTGCTCAGACTCGAGTGAATGAATTTCTTGAGCAATCTTGTGAACTGGGCTGCCTCCAATGCCATGGATCCACGTTGCACCCATTTCGATCCTGTCACCACCGAACTCCGAAGTGTTAGTCCTGCCACCAATTCTTGTGCCACCTTCCACAACACACAGCTCAAAAATGTCTCTTGAACTAGTACAAGTATAGAGCTTGTTTGCAGCTGTAAGACCCGCCATTCCTGCTCCAATTATCACAATTCTTGGCTTCTTGGCCACCATTGTTACCATCTTGTTAGATTCACAAGCAGACCGAGGAAGAAATATAATCTATATCAACTCAAACGGAGGAAAGAATGATAACAGAAGAAGAAACAGTGAGGTGAGGCAGAATTACTGAAACGAATTCCTACTTATAAGCGAGGCTTATGCGGTTCTCGAGTTTCTTTGGGGTCTCTTTCCAGTTTCCGTAAGTACAGACAGGTCTTAACGTGTTTTCTTTACCTTTTTTCGATAATTACAAATTACAATGAATGGTTTAATAAATAAAATATTTATATGAGTAACTTAATTACGTTAATTACGGTTTCAACAATCCTCCTTTTTCATGACTAACTATGATTTTATTTTATAGTTTCCTTTTTCTTCTTTTTTCTATCTTATCTTACATCTTTCCCTCTTTTTATTTCTTACTCTCTCTCTCTCTCTCTCTCTCTTTCATTTTTTTTTTGAATCTGTCTTTCTTAAATCTTCATCTATCTCATGAATATACTATTTGATTTTGAAAACAATCTCTTTACGAATTTAGAGTAATATTGCATATTGTTGAACTTTCTCGAATTCCGCATATTAGTGAAATTTTTACTTATATGCTATTTGCTCAAATCCTAGCAAATTGTGGCATACGAGACAATTTAGTTGAAAATTAGGTCTAAATTGAATTAAATCACCACTTTGATTACAAGGAAATTAGAGTTTTTACAAGTAAATTATAAGGATTGACTTTCTATTGATAATAATTATATGCTTTCTCCCGCAAATGTCTAAGAATGATGTAACCGATGTGAAATAAATGTAGATGAGACAATTACGCGTATAGAATGGGACAATTTACTAAACAAAAGTGTCTTAATAAGATTATAAATAAGAGAAAGGTAAAGAAATAAAAAAATAAAAAGAAAAGAAAAAAGAAGAGGAAGAGAGAGAGATAAAAAGAAAAAAGAGAGAGATAGAGGTAGAGCAAAAAGAGATTAAAAAAGAGAAAAAAAAAGAAACAAATATGAAGATGAGGAGTATTATCAACTTTTTAATATAACAAATTATATTTTTTTTAAAGTAAAGAGGAGGAGGATCCTCTTTATACAAACAACTACCTCAAAAGCTCTTCCATTTATTAAATTAGAGCCAAAGGACTTCTAATTATAATTGTCACGCTTGTACTCTTCACTAATAGTCTATTTAATTTATTATATTAATTTATATTAAGTAAAATATATTTTCAAATCAAAATTTTGTTTAATTTTATAATATTTATTATAATTAAAAATTATACTAATTAAACACACATCATTTTAATTTGTCATGAATATAATTTATTGTTTATTTTATTTATTAATATTGCTAAAATAAAGATTATGTAATTAATTTCTATTCCACATCACTAGAAAAACACAAATACAATGTATCCTAGTGCACAAGTCTTTCTCACTTGTGAAAATCAGAGAAGAGCACAGTTTTTCCTTTGTATCTTTTTCTTTTTATAAATAAGTTATTTTTATGACTAGAATTTTTAACATTCTGATTATAAAAAAGCAATTTTTATCGGTTGCTCCAAGACTCGTCTTTTATTTCATATCACTGCACACGACACAAATATATATAAAAAATAAAATTAAATAATAATTTTACTTTTAGTATATTGTGGAAAAGTAAGGTATAATGGAAATATTGGTTACTTTTGGATCAATGTCTCTTTGGTTTTGGAAGCTTTTGAACTGTCCAACCAAAAACTCATTATGAATACCCTTTAATAAGGGTGACTGATTTTGTACCCATCCTATGCTTTATCAATCCGAGGAGCAAAAGAAGCTTAGATTGGGCCTCACAGGTTACGTGCGCGTTATTGGCTCTTCAAGTGTTCTTCGAGGACTTAAACTAAACATGCGTGAGAGAATCCTTAGGTAGAGTTGCAGAGGGGTGTAGCTACATGATGTTGTAAGAGCTCAGAAGACTGCTATTGAATTGATATTGTAAGAGCTCAGAAGACTGCTATTCAATGCTCTGAAACTAGATGACCTTCAACATTTCACATCACCATTTTATTATTAGATTGAAAAATTAAATAATTATTTAATTTAAGTAGCACATGCATCTTCTCACCAATTGAATATACCATTCGATTTTTTAAATGCGAGCATAATAGCAATGGAAACGTATTAAATTACAATCACAACCAGCTATATTTTAAGACTTCAGTGGAATTAATGTGCTGTGCTGACATAAGTAATCTTGAACTGACTGCCAAAAAACCTGAAGCTGTACTAATGATGGGGATGCCAAAAGATGCATAAAACGTTGACAATGCCTTTCACCTACCTCACATGTAATTTTGCCCACCAACTGAACAAGTCATTAGTCGTCATCTGCCCATTTCCATGATTTGGATGACCAAACATATTCTTAAAAAGTACATCAAAATATAAAGCTTGCACATCATGATGAATTATCACAGCAGGATTTAAGGATCCAGGTGATTAATCATCCCATTTGTCTTTTTATCGACCGACTACATCATGTCATGTGCACGTTCGATGCGTATGATTTTATGGGACATAAATCATAGCTAGGCCAAGCTTTCTATTGCGACTGCTAGGAAGGGTAAAGCAATTTGACCTTTTCATTAGATCACTCAATATCAGTCTATTTAATAAACCTTTAAATAGACATAATACTTTATAAATATTGTAATTTAAATCAGTCATTTTATAAATAGCTCGTCACAAGCAATGAGTCCTCGATCAGTCTCACGTTTAGTAACGAACTAAGGAAGGTGCTTGTGCTGTAGACTATTATCCAATGTCTTTTAAGTTTCACGTAGAAGGCAAGGAGGATGTATGGAGTGGAGTATCAAACATCACATCATAGTCACATGACAAAATTTGTTAGAAAGGTATGAGATATTTTTGTCCAGTTTAGTCACATCAGTTAAAACTTTGATTGCTCTTAGTCTAATGGAGTGGAGACATTCTTACTGAAATATGCTTTTTAAGATGGCTGGCCAAAAAGAAAAAGCCAATGTTGTTGATGTAATATATCTAATTATTAACCAACGTGGGGATTGGATTGGATGGTCCAATTCGTTTTTTTGTCCTAACTTCGGCCATGTTTGTAGTCCATTAAGACCAAACTTCATGTGACCGGATCATCTGTTCTATTATTTTGTATATACTTTATTTTATAAAAATTTATCACTTTAATAAATAAGAATCACAAAAATTAAAAGACTAATATAACTTGAAAATAAGAGAACTAAGGTATTTGAGATTAGACAATCGGTTCCTCCTGACGAGAGAGTGGCCTATTGCTGTTATTACCTGTTGCTTTTACTTTTGTGTATATCATTAATTGTAATTAGTGATAGAAAAAGTACTTTCTTCTTTACGTTTCTTACTTTTGAATTGATTTGATTTGTCCTTCATTATATAGCCTTGAATAACTTTTCACTTTTTATCTGGAATTGGATGTTATAGAGGAACAGGTTCTAGTCCTATATCTTAATCTCTTTTTGGCCTGTCTATCAAATTAGTACGTTTAAATAAAAATCAAAGGTGAAATATAATTTGTTTTTCTTTAATCATGATAGCAACAACTAATCTCATTTCCATCTAATCAACCATGATTTACCAACAATTCAATAAATAAAAAAATGTTAAATTTTTAATAATTTATCAAGTTTGCGGTAAATCAAAATTTACCATCTAGTTCACAAATCAAGTCCTATGCAAATTTAATTATTACCCTATTAAGTTTTATTTGTACTATTAATTTTAAGAGTGTGCTTCCTTAACTTTGATCCATATTAATGGTTTCTCTTAAAAATCTTCCAATTTTAATATTCTTTACATCGAAATACCTTACATGGAAAAGATTCAAAATCTAATAAATAGGGAGACATTATTTCTCATTATCACTAGCACTAATATATGACTAAATAAGTCATGGTAAAAATTAGGGATGGTAAAATAGTCCAGGCCTGACTCTGTTCGACCTGAAATAAACGGGCCAAATCTGGGTTGATTGAGCTGAAATTAAATCTCAGGTCTCACTTTCCTAGCTCATGTTGGAGTCTGAGTCAATTCGAGGCCCGTCTAGTTTAAGCAAAATGATGTCTGTTAGCTAATTTTTTAAAAAATAATAATTTTTTGTTAAATCAGACTGGGCCGTCTTAGACTTGATAAGGCTCAAGATAGAGCCCAAGATGGTAGGAATTGTCTGGGTCCAATCTGGCGCACTGCCATCCCCAGGTAAAATTGTCCAATTATCTCACCAATTTTGTGAATTATTGGGCTTAGCCATAATCCAATTTGTTCTTATGAAGAAGCTGTTGCCCGTCTATCTTCCATATCCACGTATGAATCGATACACTAATTACTCAAGACCCATCAAGAGAACTTCTACTTGGGCCAGATCTTTTAATTGACAAACCACGACCACTGCGATCCCCGGGAGTTAGGGTTTTGGATATGCAAGGCAGTGCAGGTCAGTTGTCCTGCGAAAGTTTTGTGCTTCAACTCCTAAGTTCTTAATTTGCTACGCGCTTGGTTTTGTGGGCGTTTGATTCTGTCTAATTCTTCTTGTTTGAAAGCTAATTATCATACAGTCTCTAAGTGCATAGTTAGTGTGAGAGGATTAACCTGTTATATGGATAGACGATGAAGGACTCTTAACTTGAAAACAATATTGAAACTATTGTGATTTCTTGTGAAATGCCTACTTAGTGTATTGGTAAAGATTACGTGGTTTGTTTGAGCTGATCAGTCAACATATTTTCGGGTATTGCTGCTAATGCTAGAGAGGTCATGCTATTAAGTAATGTAGTTAGAGTTGCAGTATTGGCATCTGTGGGTAGATATTTGGTTTAATCAAAGCATTTATGCAGCGCTATAGAAACAGTATTGCCATTTCCCCATCAAATTTTGACCTCCCCCAAGTTTTGGTGTAGTATCTGTGCCATTTATGCTTGATGATTGGAAGACACATAAATGTTTGGTGGTTGCTTCTATATTAACATATGCGAGATGATGTAACATCGTTGAACTAGCAAGCTAAGTAGAAGAAACAGATCTGCAAAAGTTTTCAAGCTAAAAATTATCCAAATCCATTGTTAACTGATTTTATT
>JAOQML010000196.1:11271826-11282767 GCA_027568935.1 Erythroxylum urbanii | reverse complement strand
GAAATGGGCCCAAGTGGCTAATAAGAGTTTTTTGTAAATTTCATTGTGTTGTAATATGCTTCGCTTTTGGTTTAAATAGACAAAATATTTTGAAAAGAAAAAGTGGGCCCACATGAATGATAAGTGATAAGAGTATTCAAAAAAAAATTTTACACCGACTTTTGTTTAGTGAAGTGTTGTGACACGCCACCCTCGCAGGGTACGGATTCGGATATCACTGTCGATATCGGGTTCGGGTCCGGCGGGAGTGGGGTGTTACATGGCTGGTTTAAGTCTCAAAATCGTGATATGGTCAAAATATGAACTGCACAACTCTTCTTGCTTAATTTAACGCCACATTCACAAATTAATTTAATTAAATCTTCTTGTTTAATTTAACGCCACATTCACAAATTAATTTAATTAACATTCACGCTACATCCACGCCGATTTCACTTAAATCATATTTATTCAAATGATAACCAATTTCAGCATATGAAAACAAGTACAATCAAACTAAATTTAACACAACAATTGCCTCTCTTTTACTCAAGCAAAATAAAGAATCCTAGACTATAAAAACAAATAATGGAAACAACAATCTAAGAACAATTTTCCTAAATAATAGTCATAGATATCAACGATCATTTCAATGAACCCAACCTAAGAAGTTAAAAGTCATAATACTTTATGAACAAGCTATTCTTCGCATATTTAGCCAAAATCAACAAGCATTTTAATTCAAAGAACCATCAAACAAGTGTGATAGATACTCACTCCACTCTCCATCCTCTCAAACATTCAAAGGTAGGATATGTATTCACTTATCGTTCATTTCATATAAGGCATCTACCATAAGCTTGTTTACCATTCCAATCTCCACCACTCATATCAAACACAAGCATCAATCCAAATGTCTTCATTTAGGTAGTAAAGGGGTCAAGTTAAAGGTAGGAAAAAGGAAAATTGTAGTTTAAAACCACAATATAAATTGAGCATTTAAAATAATACAAAACAATGACCATAAAACACTCAATTTTTTCCTCTCACTTAATAAAATTAACACTTTCCATTTTTTACTTTTCTCTCCTCTTCTTTTCATTTTCTGGTCATCTTCTCTTCGTTCCTTTTCTTTTCTATTTTTCTTCTTTTCCTCTCTTTTTTTATTTTTCTTCTTTTTTTAACTATATTTTTATTTATGAATCTAAAATAAGGAAATCAAGAGAAGAGAAATATAAAGGATAAGTACAAATCTCCATAACCATACCCATTCCTAACGCAATAGCTAACTATATGTTATGATTCCCCTACACTTATTCCTTAAATCCAATTATACCCATTCAAATGCTCAACTTGCCTTATGTTAGGTAGATCGAAGAGGATAAATAATCAAGGTGAAGGCTCATATTTAGGTTTAAAGAAAGAAAATGTTTCATGTTAAGCTCAAGGGGGTTCACTAGAGGTACCATCATGGTGGCCTTTTAAGCAAAACGGGTAAGTAAATCCTAATTGGCTTCATCATTTCAACATTTGCATAAGATTGTGTGATCTTAACTAGTATTTGTAAGCAAGTTCTAGAGTTCCTTAATCATGAAAGAACACTCTCAAGAAAGAATTATAGAATTTGGTGTTTAATATTTTAAAAAAGCTCAAAATCTTACCAAATGAAAGGTTTTATTCAGCTATCACAACAAACTAATGTCCTTTTATCCAAAATCCAAGTCAATTAGTCTAAGAATTCAAGTATACTCATTCACTCATATTATGCATTGGTAATCTAGATTGAGTTCATTTAATAATCATGAATTTCTAACTACTAAATAGGAAAACAAACACACAAGACACAAACAATCATTTTTTTTCTTTTTTTAAACTAATACTCTCGCGGCACTTGAACATCACTTTGCCCTCGATGTGATAAGAAAATGAAAGATGGATCTAAAAGGAAAAAGAACAAAAGCAAGGACAAAAATGGAAATGAAAGGAAATTAAAACAACAACCAGTAAAAAGGGAAAGGATAGAAACACAATACTAAGATGGGGTTGGAGGCTGTTCGAAGTGAGCATTCAAATTGGACATGAAGGTTTGGATCTCTACGCACTTGCTTCAATATTGTAGATCCTGTCATTTGTTCATCGTTCAAATGCTATCAATTGATTTATCAGTGATTGATACTCTACGGAAGTAGTTGAAGAAGTCTGATGCATATATTGGGGTGATGGAACATTATCTTCTTGCTGTGCAGCTTCCATTTCTGCAACTCAAGCTTGCTTTCTGCTCGAAGCTTCCCCCGTGTCATCATAGATAAGAACATAGTGATCGTCTTGTCGCCTGATATCTTTTATCGACACCAAAGATTTCAAGTCGAGAGTCGAGTTGCCCAAAACTAACTGCATGGTTGTTCTCTCAGTTAGCAAGCTAAGATGTTTTGCAATTTGGGGTCACAAATGCCCAACTATTTTACCTACACTAGATTGAACCACTTCATTTAAATGCAAACTTACTAACTACCGGTATTAAAGGGCCTGGTATGTACCATACACCATAAAATAAATAATTTAGCTTTATTAATTGCCCCATTGCTATCTCCTCTATCGAATAGTGTAAAATTTAAAAATTGATGGAGTTAGAGAAGGGCAGGGTCCATGATAGCAAATGATTTAGACTGACTAGAGGAAAACACTTTCCTAGAATTGGTCACTTGGGACTAAAATTCGCTAGCCACAAAATCGTCAGGATATTCATAGAATTCACTATTTGGAAAGCCAAAAAACTCTAATGTCATCACTTTCACGAAATCATTCTAAACTGGTTAGAAACTCTAATGTCAATTCCATATACAAATTTTTCCTAAATTTAGAAAATTATTCCCAACCTATAACTCGTGGACTCAATCAAATATTCCTAATTCAATAAGTGATTGAGAATCTAAAAATCTATTCAAAATTATTTGACAATCCTTAAGAAAGGCATACCTTTGCTAGTGCTCTCTAGTTTGAAAGTTGAGGGACGAGATACTTGAATTTGGCTCTAGTGGTGGAGACGAGGGAACTCTGAATTGTTTCATTCTTAGAGGCACATCTGGTTGCGTCAGTATAGACGATGTTTGTTCTCCTGCTAGGTTGGTGTGGTGGACGCACGAGCATACATTATGCCGAGGGAGGTGTCGCGTAGGCGTGCGACATTGAGTGGAACGATGAAAAAGGCGGCACAGTTGTGTGTTGGCCAAGGTCTGGGGGCACCGATGTTGGCCTATGGGTGTGTGGTTCGAGAGAGTGCGAGGGCATGTGGTGCAGTAGGGTGCGAGGGCGTGCGTGGTGGTGATTGGGGTGAAGAATGCTGCATGGGCATGGGTTGGGCAAGCACGAGCGTATGTTAACGAGGGGTGTGGCTGGCTAAGTGTGAGGGCATGCTATTGCGTGGCATCTACGGGTGGAGACTGGGCAAGGAGTGGTGGTTGTGGGTGGAGAAGAAGCCGAATGAGATGTGTATATAAGGAAAAGGAAAAGGTAAAGACAAGATAAATGAGGAGGGGGTTATTTAAAAGGTTTGATAGATTGGGGAGTCATAGGATTGGGGAGTGGCACTCCCCAATCACACACATGTGACTTCACTAGACTTTACAAGAAGCTATTGAAATAAACAATTTAGTCCCTCAAAGATTAAGCAGTTCTATCTTCACCTGCAATCCTAAAGTTATCTTCAAGTGGGTTGGGTAAGTGCCACTAACTTGTATGAAGTGCATTACTTGCTTTCCAAAGGTTTAATAGCCTTGAATGTATGATATTATCCTAGATTGGAACTTTCTTCTGTCATATCATAAATTTGTCTTCCTCTTGAGTACTCTACTCTTTTTCCGATCAAGAGCTTACATGGTTACACATAACACAGACAACATGAAAGTGATTATGGAATTGTAAATGTAAATATTCCAACAAATGGTATTGAAATTGGTGGTTCTTTCGGAGGTGAATAGGTTACAGGGGGTGGTCGTGAAGTAGGAAGTAATTATTGGAAGTAGTACATGCGACGCTTCACCTGGTAAAGACAATTTCTACATCTAATTAGCTTCATTGGTGGATTTGCATATATTCTAACATTTCTTTCTCTCACATCTCTGGACTGTAGAGAGAACTATTTGTTTGTTGATATTGCCATTTTAATTCTGAATTTCTTGGTTGATCTTTTTTACAGTACAATCAGTTATGGGAGTGAATTGTAGTTGGCACAAGGAATCAATTTTGGCTAATAAACACAGCTTAAGGTGATGAATATCTTCATTTTACAATAAACTCTACTATACTTTCCCACTAAGCAATTCTCTTTTGCGTTAATATATGTTTCTTGCTTGTGGGTTTCAGAGCTTTATGCATCCTTGGCTTTAACGTGAAGGGTCTCCAAACTTTGATTTGGAGCTTTCATCTGAAATCTTTTATGCTTGAAACTAGCTTTTCCCTGAATAAAAGTCAATCGCACAAAATTCACTAAAGCATAAGAATAACGAAATTTAACTTTAATTTTGACTATTGTCTCAGTCTCTTAATATGAATGAGAATAAGTTGTTTTCTTCAACTCTGAATTAATTTATGCATTAAACTTATCTTGATTTGAGATTGACATATCAATATGAGATTGTTCAAGAACAAAGTTACGTGGTTAACAGGTAATTATGTGTACCTGAAGGGTTATTTAGTACTAATATGATTATTGTTGATGATTTTAAGTTAGCTTTCGCATAACAGCTGCAACATTAAATAACTTGAATTATTGGAGTTGAAGTTGTTTTCCATGGAGTAGTTCACCTTATTTAATGTTAATCATTGAAGTTAATTAGTCTTGACTTATAAAATTATTAATCTTCTGAGTAAGACAAACAATAGATATGAATCATATGACATTTTGCAGCAACATTGACTTATGTTGTTGAAAGATGCCTGCAAATATGAGAATCATCTCTATCCACTAAACACATTCCTCACATCTTTAACAATGATGAAACACAAGAAAAGATTGGGAGCTTTATCAAGAAGAAAAAAGAAAAAAGAAAACAATGGAAAAGAGAAAGACAAGCTTCTAGTGATCTAGATAATAATAACAAGAAGTGTTAAAATACCAAAATAGAGAGCATAAGATATAATAACGATAAAGAGGGCACTTCACTTTCCAACTTATTTTGGTATTCCAAATACAAGCAAAAAAAAATCATCCCTATCCACTAAACACATTGCAAAACTATTTGCATTACTAGGTGCTTGTATATAAGATGCAGACATCATAAGATACACATTGATTTCTTAATGCATCAAAAGGAGGGGTGGATGGCTACTGAAGTTAGGATATGGAGGAAAGAACCTGTCTAAGGTAATTAAAAAATCATTCATTAAAGCAAATATCAAATTCTACACAGGGAAATTACAGAACTATGCCTCTGTTTGCTTAGAAAAATGAGAAGATCGAACATTCACTTTTCTTGGTGAACTAAACTGCTACAATTTCCTTCAATCACAGAGTAAACCTGCAAAAGAGATATGGCCAAACATTTAACCCATTGATATTTTTGAAGCTACAACTACAATGTGATTAAATGAAGGCAAAATTGTATCACATCATCTTTGGAAGATTAAGGAGATGCCGAGATAAAAGATTAAGGAGATGCCCAAATAAAAGATACATAGACCTTTGAAGTAAATTATCATTATCAAGAATAACTTGAAACCAAATGATACATCCCTCATCTGCCTGTTTTTTCAAAATTTCATATCCTACTTTACACGGGTCCATACATCGATGCTTGTCAATCTTGTTCTTCTCCTCCAACATATTAATTTCATAATACTTCTTCCTTGGAGGCAGGGGACGATGTTAAGTATCCTAAGCAAGTCACGGTTGTAACTTAACTTGCATGATCGTGCAAGTGCAAGTTGAGATACTCTCAAAAGCTTCAATATGGTAATTTTATATTGGTTTTGGATCAATAGTGATGGTGACTACATAGAGAGGCAGTATTTTTGATAAATTGAAATTAGGAACACCATAAAGATTCCATGGAATTGATAAAACAAACTCAGGAAGATAGAAGAAGAATGACAGTTGTTTATGGGAGTTGATACACGTTTATATAAAGCGAGTTTGTGGAAACAACAAAGGATATTGAAAAGCAAAAGGAAAAAGCTACACTGTATTATCAATTTAAGAGATTACAATTGAACTTCATAAAGAATTCATTTAAATACATTCCGAAGCTCCAGAAGCTACCCTTGGCAAAGTAAACATCCATGTCGTAAGAAGAATGTTACTTAGTTATGATATGGAGAAAATCTACATGGAGGGACAATTTTTCTCAGTGATGACCTTGAGAACACTAAGAAATTTATAATATCAGCTATCACATTATCACACAATTTCAAACTTATATCTCTTAATCTCCTATAGTTTACAGTTTTGCGCCGCTTGAGTCACCCTTTTGTTATCACATTTAGGTAACCTTCCAAGTCTAGTTGCACCAATCCCATGCATTTTTTTGAAATCATTGCCAATGCTTCGTCATTCATTCCTAGTCCCTTTTCTTACAATATCTCCAATTTAGGAATTTCAAAGTTTAAATCAATATTCTTTATCCCTAGACATCCCTGCATTTTCTGTCATTCTCTTATCCCTTCTTCTATGATAGAATGACAGAAGGTAATATCACAGAATGTATTTATCACTCAAGTTGTTTAGCTCAATAATGGACTCGTCTGTGAGGAAATTAGCTCAATAATGGACTCGTTCGTAAAAGTCACATACTTTGATGTGATTGAGATTCGGGAATCTAGGTATTACAAGGTGTAGGAAGGGGGGAAGAGAGACGAGACGGTGGGAGGGGTTCCAATTGGCGATGGTCTTCTAGGGATTTGCATATCAGTGAAAGTGAAAGAATCTGGGCTTCTTTAGTGTTCAAAAGAAGGAGAATGTCTGAAAATTTTTGGTTTTGGGCAAATGAAGATGAAGACGAGGAGGACGTCGACTGGGTCGGCTTGGCTCATAAGCCACGAATTTTGGAAGATTAACAAAGTTTGTAAAATTTAAGCAGAAACGACAACGTTTTTTCGATTGGACAGAATTAGACAGAGTAAGGTTAGACAGAAGATTCCTGTCTCTAGTAAAAGTGATTTTCTCTTGTTTAGAAAAAAAAAGTAAAAATATATAGATCTAACAATGAATGAAATGGATTTTTTGACGACAAAGGTTTTATTCCTTGACAGGTTGAATTGAAGATAACTCTTACGTGAAATTTCCAACGAAAAAAAGGAGAGTTAGTAGTAAACTCATATCAGTACTATTAGATAGTCTAACTAACTACGCACCTTTTATCCTATCTGGTCTGCCAGTATCGCAATCTTATTTTCTGTTTTTACTCTAATTATACTTGCGAAGAGAGCAAAGAGGTGGTTATAACAAATTGTGATCCACACATCATAGCGTAAGAATGGAATGTAATTTAACCTTATCTTTGAATTCAAAAGAAGAGAAAATTATTGTAGATTCTTTTTATTGATCTTATCTCTTTGATGTACCTATCTGCTTAATGATAATGTAATTGAGCAAAGCAAACCTGATCCTCAAAGTAAGCTCAGTAACGAGAGACGATTGTCATATTGATGGCGACTAATTTGTCTCGGGTTTCCACTGCCCATGCATTATCTTATAAGATCTTTAGACCAAGCTGCCCCTTGCCCATAGGAAAATTTCAGGCACCACCATAGCGTACCTGGAGACAAAAGGGAGAAGATATGGGACCTTTTGGCATTGAGGATATTCATGTCCTGTAGCTTAGAGACATAAATCCTTTTGGATTTGCAAGAACCAATGACAACTACCTATGTTTGGACACATTCTATATTACTCTACACCTTACACGATAATTTTCATGACGTCCCTATCTAAGTTTCGGCCCCTCAACGCGTACAGGAATGATTGTTAAGCCACATACGTAGCTCGCCTCGTGATCATGGAAAACTCTTGCCCTTTTGGTTTATTTTCGCTCCTTAATTCTCTCTATCACTGTACACTTGCATGGATGATATCATCTTCTGATGATAATATAGACAAGGAAGCTTTAAATGCTTCCTTCTCAATGTTGGCAAGTTATTTGATTGGAGCCCTACTTGACGTTTTTGTGTCAAAGTGGCTAAAAGT
The DNA here is from genome assembly GCA_027568935.1 of Erythroxylum urbanii. Classification (NCBI taxonomy): domain Eukaryota; kingdom Viridiplantae; phylum Streptophyta; class Magnoliopsida; order Malpighiales; family Erythroxylaceae; genus Erythroxylum; species Erythroxylum urbanii. Next base: position 11,274,609 of record JAOQML010000196.1, on the reverse strand, counting down.
CTTTATAATTGTGTACCTTTTCCACTTACTAATTACTGTAACTGTATGTCCAGAAATGATGACATCAATAACATGAACTCTAGGCTTTTCTGTTTGAGAAATAGAAAGCATAATTAGAAAAAAAAATCAACACATAGGGATGCAGCACGTTTGCAGAGAGTCATGTATCCGGAGTTTTGAGAAAAGGAGAGCTAGTCAACAACAAATCGTACGTGTTCGAACAACAACTATACAAGCAAGAACTACCAAGGAAAAATTTTAGTGATTAAGTCAAAAGATTTCGTATCGAGTAAAACTCAAATGACGAAAGTTATTCATTAAACTTTCCAATATCCATTGGAAAAGAACAACAATAACCCACTACAGTAACTTGACTTTGATACTTGTTCCTTATTAAATTGATAATCCGAGATAACTTCAATTAACTTGATGACAATTTCCGGTCAAACTTGATAAGAATTGAAATTGGGGTGAAGGATATATGATCAACGTTAATGGATTATAACTATGATGAAGGGCATATAGTTGTGCTTGATCAAAGAACGGCTCATTGCTTAGATGTAGTGGGGTTTTAGTGGGATTATGTGAAGGGGTGGTGGGATGCTGTACGCTGATCTTTGTCTGCACAAGCATTGAATGCCTTTTGGCTATATGCCGGCCTCGCGATTCTAATTCATGGTTCATCATCGATGAGGACTAGTCCCTGTTAAAATATTCCTTTCTTGACCACTCACTTCGTTTTTCACGGGATCTCAATGTGAAAGTTACACATCTAGCCAGAGTTATACGATCACGATACAACAATATAGCTCATTTGAATAAAAGCGAGTATAAAGAAATACCTGAATATCAGTCATCAGAAACTAAGTCGAATTAAAGTTTCCAATTAGTTAGGGAAGTGCCACTGAACTTAGCTAAAATATCCTTTGCAAAGATAATTTCTCTTATTCAAGAAATGATAGATTTATAAATATGAGAAGAATGTTTCCGACTATTCTTAAAATTTTTTCGTTGTTCCTTTTGGCCTAAATGGACTATAAATAATAGTCGAGGGAGAATTAACCTACGGTAATTTTTTCAAGATTGAAATAATTCAGACCAATAACCAATTTGATCGTATCCTTCCAAGATGAGAGTGGCAAATTGATGTTGGACAAAAAGAACATCGAATTTCATATATATATTGAGTGAGAAGCGAAAATGAAAAAAATACAAGCATACAATTGGAGATTAAGAAAGTAGAGCTTGTCTGGCATCTTCATATTCTCCTTAATTACCAATCATGGAATGAAACTTATGTAATACGTAACGATACCTTAATTATGTACTCTGGATTGAGCGTGAAAAGGCAAAAAAACATAGAAATGCGTAAATACCTGATTTTTGGTTCTGAAATTTTAAACGAGCTTTTCGAAACTGAAACGATGCCGAATCCACCACCGTCTTCATGGGAATCCATCACCGAGACGCGGGCTAGGCCTTTTTACAGTTTTATCAAAACTTAAGCTCTCTTAACGGATCAGAGATTCCTTATGCTTACGATTGATATGATCAACTGCAGGAGATCATAACCTATTTATATAGCTTCCATATCGGGCTTTCCTATCACAAGACCTATATGGACTAGGTCCACACTAAAGGAATCTATTTTTCACCCGAACTTCGACCTATTGATTTAGAACATTTATTAGGCCATTTTATTATCTTTATCTAGATCAAATTACGTAACTTAACTGATAATTTATTTAAAAACCAAATTACAATTAATAACTGTCCACTGTATGGGAAATTGACAAAATTGCTTTTAGGGGCAAAAATGTCTTACAATCTCCCCTTTGGATAATTATTAATTGCAGTTTTGACTCAACTTTAAAAACAGTTTGAAAACTCGATTAAGATACATTGCTGTATTAGTCGACTATGTTTAAAAACAAAACATTTGATCCAAAGATAATGAAAGTCTGGCATTCTGTCTAGTAAGGCTTTCGATACCAAAAAGTATCAAATGCATGTGTCATGTGTGACACAGATCCAATATAATCACGAATATCTAATACCTCACTAAAATGAATGGAAAAATGGAGTGTGGCAAACTACAATGATACATGATGTAATATATATCATCTTCGTCTATAGGTATCGATTTCTCCAACTTTATACTAAACCGCATTGTTAAACTGCAGCAGAGAAATCTCGTTTCCTCTCACCGAATGCTAAACAACATTAGAGAAAACTTGTTTCCTATCACCATATGCTAAACAGCATTAGAGAAAACCTTTATGTTCTCTAACTTAATGCTAAACAACATTAGAGAACCTTTATGAGATTAGAAACTTATATCCCCCTATGTCATGTCAAACTTTAAGGATATATCCGTATAAAACTATATGTGTCTAATGACATAGGCTCAAGGTCAATCTGTATATATGCCCAATGACCTTTAAAATGCTTAAGATCAACACAAGTCTTAAGGATTCCATACGTATTATGACAATGTATGACAACACGTATTATTAAGGGTAATCGATGATCATCTTTATGGAAGAACCATCATACTGTCATCATACATCAAAACATACAAATGTACGTGGAGCAAATATAACGATCTTTTAACCAACAATGTCTAAGGACTTTAAAAACTATATACTTGTGTTTCAAACACAAGTGGGCAAAGTCCTTTAGTTAAAGAATCGATTTATAATTCCTCAGTCTTTAAATGCTCCAAACCTTAACGTCACCTTTTCGTATCAACTACTTCATGATCAAGAATTTGATCTCAAAAT